>JAOUQT010168548.1:0-18349 GCA_025769995.1 Xyliphius kryptos
TGGCCACTATCCTGCAAGAAGAATGGCTTAAAATCCCTCTGACCACTGTGCAGGACTTGTATATGTCATTTCCAAGACGAATATTGATGAGTTGATATTAATGGAAGAGCCTGAGGTCGTTACGGAAATTCCAGGAAGTTAATGCATTTCAATGTTGGAATACATAGCTATTAAATAGTGGGTAATAGTTGTTGGAAGAGGGCTCTTAAACACCTCTCGTTAACCTCTTTACATTTCCAGATTGTTGGAAACACATGAATGGGACAGGAGCGGGACTTTTGGCGAGTTCCATCGGCCAAACGGCGGCAGTTTGAGGGTTAACACTGTCTGTAATAAAGCTTCTTTCTGTCCCAGCCATTGTGCAAGTCCCGCTTTCCACATCCCATCTTCTGCCACGACGATGTTAGTGTCAGTCGTCTGGCACGAAGTAAGCGCTGCAAATAGTGCAGTAAGTGGATGCTTTTTTTTAAAGTTGATCAATTTTCTCCACTTTTTTAATAATTTGTGAACTTTGGGTAATTTTGCACGAGACTTAATTAAAGTATTTTAAGCTGTATTCCTTAAAATTGTTGGAAAAACACAAAATCACAAGTAAAGAACTTAATTCATGTTGGATTTATGTATGTTACAATTTCATGCTTACCCTTTAAGGGCATAGCAAAGAATGTTTGGTTATATGAGAGACCACACTATTGTACACAGTACTCACCCCCAAAGCTCTGATTTGACGCACTGCTTCGTCTAGAACCATAAACTGTGTGGCATTTTTTTATATTCATTTCTATTAAAAACACATATCCATGCCACTACTTTGGACAGAGACTCCACAAATGCAACCGTCCGTTTCGATGATGACATGTGGATTCCTTATTCCCATGGTACCGTTGACCCCAACTGGGAGTGAAGCAGAAGCAGTGTGGGTGATCCCGGCATATTTGACAGATAATGTGAATCCTATTCTTGGGCTTTAAAAAAAAGCAGGCATAGTTTCAGAGGTAAGGATGGTAGCACAGCTGCTCATGATTTCTGGAGAATAGTTTGAAAGCAATATATGGAAAATATACGGAATATTTCTACCAAGTAGAAAGACCAGGTCAAACTGGTTGGAACATCCTGCAAACATAATGCCAATGTCCATGATCGGTGGGCATAAGAGGGTACGGTCACTCGTGCTACGTGCTCGGGCTGTGTATTTTACATCTCTTCCTGCTGGGGGTTGGGGGACCTGCAGAAGCGCGAGCGACAGGCAGATCCCATCAGCTAGCACCTATGTCATAATAAATTCAAAATAATGTGTAAATAAAGCTTTTACATAGGAGCTGGAGAAACCGGTCTCCGCAAACAGTTTAACGAATGTAAAACTGGATGTTCTACACTGCACAAACTGACATAATGAAGCACAAACTGTTCTGAAAATATTTTGCAATTTAGAACCAGCCCACTGACGGCATTGGCAAACTGTGGTCCACATACCAAAACATGCATTTGACCCACATATTCCAAAATAGATCTGAGCCATATCTGGTGAAGATATGGCAGTGCTACCTGTAAATGAGCCAAGGGTGAGCCACAAACTTGTTTGTGACACCTTTGGCTGACCCATGACCCGAATCAGGTTCATAAGCGGGCCACACCTTTCAACCGAGAGTGGTCCGCCCAAGTACCGGTATTCCATGTGACAAGTTGCCAGAATCATTTTGCTATCTGGTGCAGTAAAAGCTTGTGGCACAAGAATTTAAACCCAAACGGTTGATATTGGACATTGGTGAGAAGCTGTATTAAATCCAGCCAGACTGACGGATAGATTCATTTGGGCAACAATAATTACAAAACTTGTCATCTGTCAATATAAGCAGCAGAACCGTGAAATAATATTTCACAGCAAAAACTCAGCCTCTTTACTGTAATCCTGAGCTTTAAGGAGAAACTGTGAGACAGTCTGAAAGCATCCTGTCCAGGGTGAGCTGAAGAATTAAAGAATTCACAGAAGCACTGAAGTCATAAGATACTGCCTGTGCATTACTCCTGAAGATTTGTGTAACCTAAATGTATCGCATCCTGTGGTCATCGTGAATTATCCTGGAGCAGCTCAGATGCTTCTGAAATGAGAAGCCATGTTTAAAAAAAGAGCACTGTGTTCTCTGAATGATTAGCTCAGAGCATAACATGAGCTAAAAGGACAGAACTCATATTTCCCCACGCAGCACCTTCGCTGTCAGCTACTTAACAAACAGCCACCAGACTCAGCGCTGGAGCCACGATAAATAAAATCCGAAATTGCTTTGTCACTGCTATCTCTCCTGGAATAAAGCTGGTATCTGTCTGCAGACTCACCTTGGAGAAGACTTCCAGATATCCCGACTCAGACCATAAACCTCTGCTTTAATAACCTCTGTATGAGGAGTATCAGATTTTCGTTGCTTTAAATGTCATGTGGAGAAGAGTAGAACTACTTAGTGATTTGAGTTAGTGCATAGTTCTGCTACTTAGATTTAAAAGAACACGCCATTCACAGGTTCACTGCCGAATTTAAATGCATTATTCTTTAAACAATAAATGGAACACAACATTTATGTTTTATTAAATATGTATTGGTAAGAAAACCTATAGTTTATTGCATTTACTTTATACTTATATTTAGCAGACGCTTTTATCCAAAGCAAATAAGAAATAATAGGAACTGTCACTGTCTAAAATATATAGATTGTCATATAGATTGAAGTATACTGCTTATAATACATTTTTAAAAAGTGCATTTTGTGATATTTTTTTTTTAATATTTGTAAATATAACATATAACAAAGAAGGTACTTCCAGTCTTTAGATCTGATTGGCTGAGCTTTATCCTCAATTATAATTATAATCCTGCATAAAATATGTGATTTAAAATGACCTATATTTTAACGTATTAAAGTTCCTGCTTTGGTTCCTCTAACTGATACTATAGGAAATTTTGTACCTTTTTTAGTCATTTTAAAGTAAGTAGTTTCAGTCCTTAAATCTAATTGGCTGAGACTTATCTCCAATTATAAATATTATCTTGCATGAAATATTTAAAATGATAAAAATAATACCGTATTGACGTTCCTGCTTTTGTTCCTCAAACCAATATTATATAACAAGTAGTACTTTTTTAGTCATTATAAAGCGGGTAGTTCCAGTCTAAATTTGATTGGCTGAGCCGTTGGTTTAGACGTGACATTACTGACAATAATCTCTTTGGCCTCAATATGGCAGTGTTTGATTGTCAGAGAAACCGGAAACCTGTTACTCAGGACTAGATAACATCACAGAAGAGCACATTATTAACAAATTTGGTTTCAATAAGCGCATTTATAAACCTTGTTTTTATAATGTGTGTTTGTAACAATTTTTTGTATTATTGTGGTTGTGTATTATTGTGAATAAATCATGAGAAAGAATGATTTATTCGCAATAATGTCGCCTTCTCGTTCAGTAATGCTTTAAAAAAACACATGGATTGATTAAGTACTGTGTCCTAATACTTTTGTCCATATGGTTTAATGTAATTAGTGTCCATAAAGCTGCTGGATGATGGTAAATACAGGCAGCGGATCTTGTTCAGGGCCGAACGATTTTCAGTCTGTGTTTAAAACACTTCACCCTGATGGCTATTTGCTGATGTCAGTCTTGGTCCTGTGGGTCACTCAGTCCAAAAGGTGTTCCTAAATTAAACATGTATAACTGGCAGCCTGTCATGAGGACAAGCTGCTTAAAGTCATCAGGAAGCATGAGATGAAAAGCCAGTAAACACTGACTATGCACAGAAAAGGTGGGCTTTGGAAGCATGGTTCTGTTAAATTAACGCTGCTTAGCCAAACAATAAGAATTAGTGAGTTCATCACGTTCCACTCAGTGGAATCCATTACTATCAGCGGTGATTCATCCTGCTGTCTGCAGGTTAAACGCTGCAGGTTCAGTGAACAAACTATTCTGTTTGAGAACTCAACTTTATATGTGATGTAGAAAACCTGAAAACGTTGACTATCATTCATTCATTCATTATCTTCCGCTTATTTTTTTTTGAGGGTCGCGGGGAGGTTCCCCATATCCATCCAGGGGAGAATATGTCGGACGCTGGGCAGATACACCCACGACAGGGTGCCAATCCATTGCTGGGTACACACTCACTTACACAGTCACATACACACTATACAGGGAAATTTAGAGCATTCAATTTACCTTCATGTTTTAGGAATGTGGGAGGAAACCGGAGAACCCAGAGGAAACCCACGCAGACACAGGGAGAAGATGCAAACTCCACCCAGATTTGGATTCGAACCGGGAATCCCCAGCGCTGAGAGGCGAATGTGCTAACCACTAAGCCGCCTGTTGACTATCATTTAATTATAAAAATAACTAAAAGGGAAATTTTGTGAACACAGTCTAGGTTGGCTTGGAAAGAATACAAGTGGCTAAAAAAGCAAACAACCCCAAAAAAAAAGAGGGTTAATATGCTAATATGAAGAACATACCAAGCTGCTAAATGGTAACAGTGGCTAACCAAAACAAACCCTGCCTAAAAAAAACTAGAATCAATAGCAAGGCTAACATGCTTATGTTGAAAACATGCCAGAACTGCTAAAAAATAATAGATAATCATCCTAAGGTGGAGAACATGCCAAACTTAAATGGGAAAAAAAAGGCTAACCTAAAAAACCCTGTCTGTAAAACAAAACCAAAGAAAGAAGGATGTACAAACCTGTAAAGTGGTTTCAAATTCAAAAGAAAAGCTGATGAAACATTTTTAGTGGATCCCTATAGGAAAAAAGGCTCCAAAAGTGAAGCGTGGCACAAAAAATGCATCTCATAATGCTCCGAATGATCTTTCCAAATTTCAATGCTGTACATTAAAAGCTGTGGGACAAGAAATGGCTAAACATTTGCACAATAATAAAAATAACAAGATAATCAAGTAGTTGGCTCTTTCAAGCCAAGTTAAATAATTGAGGATGGCACATTTGCCTCTCAGTACTAGAGGATTCCAGGTTCAAGTCCCGATCTGGGTGAAATTCTATGTTATCTATGTGGGTATTCCCAAGGTTCTCCGGTTTCCTCCCACAGTCCAAAATCATCAATTTAAGGCAAATTGTCTGCTCTAAAATGTTCCCATTGTCTGTGTGTCCCAAGCCCGGTAGAGGGTGTCAGAAAGCGCATTCGGCATAAACCACTTAGCAAAGTCTAAAATGTGAGTTTTTTTGCTGTGGCAACCCCTAAAACGCTGAAAGAAGAACAATTCTATAACTTTAACAAGTTATTCTAAATTATAACACAGGTAATTCCGCTCCTCAAATTTGATTGGCTGATCTTCACATTCGTATCAATGCAAGATATACTGTACAGGCCAAAAGTTTGGAAACATCTTCTCTTTCAATGTGTTTTCTGTAATTTTATCTGCTATTTACATTGTACATTCTTATTGATGGCATCAAAACTATGAATGAACACATGAGGAGATATGTATTTAAAAAAAAGGTGAAATAACTGAAAACATGTTTTATAGTTTTAGTTTTATAGTTATAGTATTCCCTCCCACTTCTCTATTTTACATTTATTTTCGTTACCAGCAACCTTTATAAAATCCTGATTTTACAAACAAGGCTTTCAAAACGTTTCTTATCAACCTCCTCACCGTCACAAACTTGGCAGTCTCATTCCCATCATGTTCTTTCAAAAACTAAACACTTTTCGCTTCCTTATGTTTGATGGTTCCTTCTTTACAGCCAGCGAACACAACCGAACATACTCCTATACATAGGCCTACACTATTAATTCTAATCCCCTAACAAGTGAGTCACCGTAGCAAAGCACGGGTAGTCGACTAGTTATGACTATATATTTTGAATAAGTGATAATTCTAATGACTGCCTGAACCAGGTAAATGATTTTTGTCGGAACTAGCTGTTTTTCTGCAGTTAAAGGATTTTTTCTTTAGTTACACCCCATTCCAGATTATAACTGTAAGATTATGTTCTTTTACTCTTTTGACTAACTTCTTTCTTGAGATTTCTTTAGTAGATGAGTCAGCAACTCATTTCTGTAAATGCTTGTGCATCTGTCTCCTTCTGACTCACATCTCTCTGAATGATTTCCGTCGTACGGTTGAATGTAACCGGAGTGTGGGTTGGGCTGACTGACAAATAATGCTTTGAATCGTGGTTAAGCCGAGCTTATCAGCCGACTAAAACGATGTCATGGTGAAGCTTCAGACTACAGGAAGCTGCAGAGAGCAATAAACAAATCAATGAGCAACATTCAATTAACAATGTAATTAAATTAATTTATGGGATCCAAAATCAACAGTGACTCAGTGAGACGTGCTGGGGTCTAACGGTGAGGATATACCGCGTTTAGCATCCTGGACAGGAGGCCTAAGTCCCTGGAGATGAAGTCGGTATGTTCCCGTTGTATCTTTTTCAAATCTGATGCAAATCTGGCTCCTCACCTGTAGATGCCCTGATCTACAATCAGAGCGATCATCAAAAAGTAACCAACATCTGGAACTGGTACAAACACGCCTGGAAGAGGACGCAAGTGTATCTCGCCACCACGCACTGTGAGAAGGATGGTAAGAGAAGTAAAAAGTTCTCCAAAGCTCATTGTAAGAGAATTGAAGCAAATGGTAGCATCTTGGGGCTACGAGGTCTCCCAAACAACCATCAGGCGCTATCTCCAAACTGTTTGGGTGACATAGATGAAGAAACCTTTTCTAAATTATACTTATAAGCATAAATGGGTGGAATATGCCAAGCGCCACTGGAATTTTAACTGGGATCAGGATAGAGCTTTTTGGCAACAAATACTCTGAATGGGTCTGGTGTAACACCAAGGATGAGTATAAATGGCTTTGTGTGTCTGACACTCTGTCCATTGATTTTTCACAAAATGGCAGGGATAGGCTCCAGCACAGTGGTTTAAAAAGTACAGTACAGGCCAAAAGTTTGGACACACCTTCTCATTTGTTCACACACATTGATTAATTTCGGGTTAGAGGAGCGGAAACATTAAACAAAAAACAGGTTTTTAGGTCAAATTGAAAGACACGCAATCTTTAAGATTCTCCTGGAAGACATTTTTACCTTGAACGGGAGAGGGGCATCTGGGCAACTTCCTTCTAAATATGAGAGAATTACCTTGAATATTTAGCATAAAAGAGGAAGTCAGAGACGAGGATTTTAGAAGATACCTAGAGGGCAAGCTGCTGCTCTGTGTGGTCTTCCCAGATCTGCTTAAATAAATATAAGCTTTGATTTACTTAAGTGTCTATCTCTCCTTTTAGAGGAATGTGCAAGCAGTTTTGTCCAACAGGATCCAGGTTTGAATCCTGATCTGGGTGGAGTTTTCATGTCCTCCTCATGTCCGGGTTTTCCGATTTCCTCCCACAATCGGAAAGCCTGGATTCAAGGTAAATTGGCTGCTTTAAATTGCTCCTATATAGTGTGTGTGTATGTGTCTGTGTGATTGAGATTCTGTTCAGTGATAGATTGACACCCTGTCCTGGGTGTGTTTGCCCAGCACCCGTTTTTGTTGGGTAAATGGATAATAAGTTGTCGTTTACTTCACCACAAAATTTAAACCTATAGTGAGATCAAAGACTGCCATTAACAAGTAACTTTATCTGCTCGTCTCTCATTAAATGATTTTGTTGTTTTACACAGTGATGTGTTTCAGGGTTAGTTAAACTACATTGCCTTTATTTTTCTTATCTCTGCTCTCCCTGTTCGGGGCTGAAAGATTCGTGCAGAGTTATGCCGGTGATTCTGCCTCAGCAGATGGTTCTGTTGTTCTGTTCTGTTGTTAATGGTCAGGCTCTCGTGATGGCGGATGTGATTGCGCTCGCAGGGTCCCTGTGCATGTTAATTAATCCAATGACCTTAACTGCAAGACCAACTTCTGCCTGCAGGAGGAGATCTGAGAGAGGTTTCTCTGTACATTTATCCCTTGCTTTCTCTAATTATCCTGCTCTAGCTCTCTCTCACATGCACACCCACACCCCCTACCACACCCCTCCCCACTTCACACACACATACCCTCAAGAAACCAGTAGCTGCCAGAACTCCTTCCCTCCATCTGCTAGCACTCTAAATAAAAATGTTCCGATCTGTGCTCAATCTTTTGTGACAGACACGTTGCTCTGTCCAGTCTGACTTACAAAACAAAATATGCATGCAGTCTGGTATTTATGGGCTTGTTGGACTTTATAAAGATACAACAGCAAACTAATCTGTTACAGTAGCTGGTCTACCTTCCACAATTAACCCCTTTCACATTCATATTTTTATCTATATTTATTAGTTCATTATAATTTATTACAGTCACTGCAGGAATGAAGACAGCAGCAACAAATGATTTATATCCACAAGGTGGAGCAATAGGGTGGGTGTGTATAACAGAGTGTACAGTGAGTCAATACAGGATTTAAACTCCAGCAACACAATGCACACTAACACACTGCACCGCCATGTCACTGCACTACTAGGAAACATTCACCAGCCTGATAATACCTGCCCTGTCCATGGTCCTGATTATCAGAAAACAGAGAAAAGGGGACTAACAGAGTATGTAGAGAAACAGATGGACTCCTAAATGGAACTTGTTTGTATGGAACAAAATTGGAACCAAATCATTGGCACCCCTCCGTCAATGAAGAAAAAAACACAATGGGTTTTATGTGCAATGATACAGCACAGAAGCATGCATTATTTATTGCAGATGCATAATCTTACTCCGAAAAAAAAAAAAAAAAAAAAAAAAAAAAAAAAAAACAACCTTCAAATTCAACCTTCAAAGATTTAAAATTATTACTCATAAAATTACATGTTCCACAATTATTGGCAACCTAAAAAATTTATAAGGAATAAATGTATTTAAACCATGTATGTCATTTTTTACTATAGTTTAAAAAGTGAATTAAATCCAGGAAACTTTAAATTAGTAATTTGTCACTTCCTGTTTCCCTGGGGTATAAATATGGCGGTACACAGAGGCCTATTTGTCTTCCTCAATCTTAAACATGGGAAAGACAAGGGGACACATTATTCAAGTACTGCAAATGTGTGTGGATCTTCATAAATCAAGCAATGGTTACAAGAAAACAGTGCCTCACCTGTAGATGCCTTTATTGATTGTCAGAGCAATAATTAAAAAGTTCCAAACTGGAACTGGGACAAACAAGCCTGGAAGAGGACGCAAGTGGATTTCGCCACCATGCACAGTGAGAAGGATGATAAGAGAAGTAAAAAGTTCTCCAGCTTACTGTAAGAGAATTGAAGCAAATGGCAGCATCTTGAGGTTATGATGTCTCCCAAACAACCATCAGGCATTATCTCCATGCCAACCGGCTGAGGCCCACACAGAGAAAGCCTTTTCTGAGTTATACTCATAAACATAGACAAGTGGAGTTTTAACTGAGACCATGTGCTTTGGATAGATGGGACCAAGAGAGAGCTTTTTGGCAACAAACTCTCTAAGTGGGTCTGGCGTAACACCAAAAATGAGTACCCAGAAAACCCCCTCATGCCCACAGTTTATCATTGGGGAGGATCAGTGATGCTGTGTATCTGTTTCTCCTCCAAATAACCTGAAAACCTTGTAAGGATATATGGGATCATGAACTCTTTAAAATATCTGGACATTTCTGGACAAATATCTAAAATTGCCTTTTGACCGTTGATGCTGACACTGGTGTTTAATGGGTTCCATTTAGTGCAGCTGTCAGTTAACAGCCTGTGAGGCGTCTTTCTTTCAAACTACACACTCTAAGATATTTATCTTTTTGCACTGTTGTGCATCAGGGCCTCCCTCTTTTTTGTGTCCTTGTTGGAGGCAGTTTGTGTCACACTTTGAATGGCGTGGTTAACACCATGGTAAAATAGATTCCTGGCAATATCCCACATTAAGTAGCATTCCTTCCTTAACACAAAATGGACTGATTGGTCTCCAAAAAAAGTCCATTTTGAGCCTGTAAGCAAGCTATCAACTGCTGATGCTTCAGATACTAACTCAACCTAGAGTGTTGTGCTCCCTTTTATGCTTACTTTTAAGTTTAATGTTTTTCAGCTGTCACAATTGTGCAATGGTGTCCTAACAACCAACTTGCCCAATAACATCCTTAACTTGGATTGGCGACCATACCAGGAGATTTAGGCAGAGGACTGAAAATATATAATTTTAAGAAAAAAAGCAGTTTTTTGTGAATGGGTGATGGCTTTGGAGTTTATATATTTCAACTGAATGTATTATTATCGAGTGAGGATTGGGGAAATACATTTTTTTTTAAAGAATATGTGGAATGAACATAGTGTGAGTTGTGACTACAATGTTCATGCGTTTGCTTTAATACGTAAATTTATCAGTAGGTTTTCCAAGGACACTATAAGGAATGACGGTGCCAAGTTTCAGCCTTGTAGGTACTCGCCAAGATCCCAATATATCTGAGTTGTTGTGTTTAATGGCAATAGCGAGCGAACAATGGAATTTAGGGAAGCAAGAATCCCTCAAACCCTCCCTATTTTTTTGTTCTCCATGGTCTCTATTGTCACTATCTTCTCAATGAGAAGCCAGGGTCTGGAAGAACGCACCCATCATGATGGATTGGATATACGATGGACATGTGGGGGGACTGGCGTATCGATCGGGGAATGGGAAAGATAGTCTTTTCAGATTTTTGCTCTCTGCTGGTTGAAATGGATGTTGCACTGGTGTATCGAGAAATTAAGACTTGTGTCAGTTGCCAAGCGTCTCCAGCAACTGCCCAATATGTGCCGTGGGCACTTAGACTGTGGCATTGAATATGGAATGGAAACTCGTGGCTCTGCCTTCAAGTTTGAAGGATTGGGAGAGCAGAGATCAACGGACTGTTTCCAGCTGCTAAAGAGGCCTGCGAGCACCCGCCAAAACATTCATTATCTGCTGGGAGGAGAATGTGCTTACCACTAAGCCACTAATCTTCTGTTTGGCTCTCTGTGCTATCATCTGGCCTTGAGGAGCAGCTGTTTTAGCGAAACTCCCATGGAGAGCTGTCGCTATGGTTTCCTGGCGAACTGCCTACCCCTCTGTCCTATGGACTTTTCCCAATTCTTCATTGACCACGTCTTCCATAGCTTTTTGTTATGTCTACAGCTGGGTCGATGAGCTCCTCACAGACTGCAAGTACCCACTCAAATTATGTTATATTAGCTGAACTTGTGGTACGTGGTGGCCAGTGCCAAAATCACTACTTCCTAAATGTTCCTGATATTTAACAGCAGCCCCTATGCAGCCGCAATATCACAAAAAATGTGTCCAAGAGCGGCTAAAACACAATGAGTGACTTCAATGAAACGTGACTATATACATGCCACCTGGGCATAACAGGTAACGGCAAGTATATATACAGTATATACATATATATAATTTGTGTGTGTAAAATTGGTGGTGGGGTATTTATTGCACTTAACTAAGTACCTTAAAAAAATAAACCTTTGCTTCCCTCTTCGTTCTGGAGGTAAAGGTTGGTGCAAAGGGAAAAAAGTCTGCTACATTTTTAATGCTTCTCTGAAAGAAAAGAATAAAGAATTATCTCTTTCACCGTTGTGTGTCCTGTTTGGTACTTTAGCAGATGTTTGGCTTTGCATTGTCGTCCAGAACCTCATTAACATTTGGTTGACATGGCGGTGCATCAGACCATCTGATGGACGATTTCTTTCTTCACACGTTGGTGATGTGTTTTATGGGGTATCCATGTTCTTTCTGTTCAGATGATGTGCATTGTCTGTCTCTCTGTGATGAGCCTTGACGTATGCCGGTGTTTGTTACGAATGAATGAACTATAAGTTAATGTGAAGAAGCACAAAAGTTCAATAATGAAATTGACACTTTTTTTCTTTTGTTCATCATGATTGTAATCAAATCCTACAGTTTTACACTCGCTGTTATCACACATCTGCGTGTGCCTTGCACATTTCCATTTCAATTGTTATGTGTTCAGAGCCAAATGAAAATGGTATTCAGTCTGAAATAGACACCCAAGGCCCGGCTGCAGAGCGTCTCCTGATGGTGACAGCTGAATGGAGGCGCATGTGCAATCTCATACTGTTATGTGCCCAACATTGAAATCGCAAGATATTTTTCTACATTTTTAAACAGCACCACCAACTTTCTAACATAAACGTAGAGGTCCACACTCTTCTCCACGTAGAGCAGACAAAGTTATTTCTGTAAAAGCAGTAATACTTCCAGAGAATTTGTCTGTTTTTTAGCTTATGAGCACTGGGATAGGTCCCAGCACCTCCCTTAAACCATGGAGGAGACTCACCACATACAAGTGACTATGACACATTTCTGATTAAATAATTGGCGCTTGGCGTATGTCATCTCCATTGCGATTGGCATTCGGGTAGAGTAGAAGGAATGACGAGGGGCACTTGCGTGTGTCGTCTCTGTAGTGCTCTGTGCGCTGGTAGAGTGGAGGGTAGAACGCAGAGTGCTTGCCGTGTGTCGTCTCTATAGTGATCTGCACACCGGTAGAGTGGAGGGGATGACACAGGGCGCTTAGCATGTGCTATCACGATAGGGATTAACGTGCGAGTAGTGTGGAGGGGTTGACGCAGAGTGCTTAGCATATGTTATCTCAATAGGGATTGGCGCGCAGGTAAAGTGGAGGGAATGACACAGGGAGCTTAGCAGGTGTTATCTCGACAGCGATTGGCACGCCAAGCATGGAGGAGATGATGCGGGGTGTTTGGTGTGCTATCTTGATAGCAATTGCCTTGCAAAGCATGGAGGGGATGACACTGGGTGTTTGGCGTGTTATCTCAATAACGATTGGTGCACAGGTAGCGTGAAGGCCGGCTCCACCACTCTACCCCTTAACAACCACTCCCTGAACACGCGGCATGCAGAAACCACTGCCACAACCACTGCCTAAACGGAAGCATCTACTAACAACTAAAGAGATTGCACCAAAAAAAGCACGTAATGTTTCAGCAATTAAGCTTTTATTAGATTAAAGAGGCCGTGGAGTGGTAACGTCAGAAGAGCAACTAAAATAGCAACGTAAAGTTAATTTGGAACCCATTTGGAATTGCGGGCCAGCTAATAGCTCGTAGGCCGGACTTTGGATATACCTACCTAAGGAATTAGGGTTAGAGTCGAGAGATGCTGATATAAATTGGGGTTCAGGCTTAGGGTGTGTGTTTTCTGTCCTGTCACCAAACAGATTAGAACCAGAGAAGAGGGACATTACCAACTATGCCCTTGGTGAAGGAATAGCTGACTCATATCTCAGAGGTGACGCTTCTCCATCTCTCACACAGCTTTTACCAAACAGAGTGTGTTGTCTTTTCATTTCTGTTTCTTTTCAAATCCCAAAATGTGGGAAATCTATTTTCCTTCCAGATCTTTGAGTTGTATTTTCCGCTCAGCCGAGTCGATAGTCAAGCTTAAATTCTTCATATCTGATATTTTTCTTCGGGAACTCAGTGTTACCTGTGTGGGTACTCTTAAGACCTCCGCTGTGTCACTTAAACAGATTGCTATAATGAATTCGCAGCAGGCTTTCATTCGATCAGCAGGTGTTTCGCTGTGCTCGCGTCCCCAAACGTGCCATAGCACAATGAGTGGCACGTCATGCCAGCTTGCATGGCTTTACACCACATAATAATAGTATTCCTGCAGCAAAGCATTGAAACAATAGCAGCCAGATCTGCTTTAGCTTTAATTAGGAAGGAACTTCAGTATAAAATTGGGCTCGTGCAGGGGGAACGATTGCTTTAGCTATAATTGCAAACATTAAAAATGTTGAAGCCAAGCCCACGGGCTTTTTATTTAGCCATTGAAGTATCGAGTGGACGGAATGCTTGTGCAGTATAGATGTTGTTTCGGAATTTACTGCAGCAAGCCTACAGCTGAATTTCCCAACACCACACAATTAGCTCAGTCGATGGCAACAGACTGTGAGCTAAAAGGAAAGTCCTCTATGCTGAGGAACCAAAAATTTTGCATCTGACAACATTTGGAGGAAGATTCTATTTGATATGAATACATCGCAGCTGAAGACATCGATTGCAGTATGATGAATGTATGTGAGGCGCTCAGGATGAATATGAATGGAGGTGTGTGTGTGTGTGTGTGTGTGTGTGGAGGAAGGTGAATTCCATTTAGATGAATTCTATTAATTATACAGCAGGCGCTCGTGGCGGTGGCTGCTGAACTTCGTACCGCTGGAGTTTGAGAAATGCGGGCTTAATATGACGCATGAAAGAGAATGACGCAATCAATTCACATTAAGAGCACCATTTAAACATTTCAAAGTGTGATGTGCTTCATCCAAAGCGTATGCCTGAGACATGAAATTATAAATACAGCTGCAAACTGCTGTATAGACACTCATTTTAATTTCATTAAAAATTTCGTAAAGTCTAAAAAGACCCAAGTTTTGTTGGATTAGTCAGTTATTTGGTTATGCAGTTCAGGGTGGAACAATCAGGCCAGGCTGTCACAGAACAGACACTCCCATCGAAAAAAGACATAGACACAGAGAGATGTACGGAAAGGACATCACACAATACTTTCTGCTGTGCCAGGGTTCGGGGTTCTACAGGAATAAAAGTTGAAAGGCAATAGTTTTTTAAATTCTTTTTTTATGGACATTTATCAGTAGGTTTTCCAAGAACAAAATAAGGAATGACGAAGACAAGTTTCAGTTTTGTAGGTACTCGCCAAGACCCCAGTCCATCCGAGGTGTTCGATTTGAAGGCGATAGAAAACAAACAATCGAACGTAGGAAAGCGAGAACCCATTCGTTTTTCCAGGGACATGGTAGGTAATCATGGTGTCAAATTTCAGTCTTGTGAATACTCAGGAAGTGGAAGAATTAGTGATTAGTCAGTGAGAGTTTGGGCTTTAATAGGTATAGGTTTATTCATTATCTTCTGCTTAATCTTCTAATAGGGGCTTGGGGTGGTTCCCCATGCCCATCCAGGGAAGAACATTTTGAGTGCATTGGCAGATACACCAAGACCATGCAGGGGCAAGCCAATTCAAATTGTATCCATGTTTTCAGACTGTGGTAGGAAACATAGAACCCGACGAAAACCCACAAGGACTTTGGGAGAACATGAAAACTCTACCCAGATTGGGATTCGACACTGGATTCCCACTAAGCTACCGTGCCGTCAGTTCAGTGAATCTACAAAAGCTTCAGCAATATTTTGGAGTGTGTTTGAGGGAACTTCAGCCCACTGATCCAGAAGAGCACTGCAATAAACTGCACTGCACTGTAAATGTCTAAATGTAAATGTAGGTGCCTGGCTCACGAGCAAATCAGGCACAATACTTGGTGGGACCGAAAAATCAGACCATGGACCTTCGTCAGTAGATACGGTGTTGAGAAATTTACTGCAGTGAGTGCAGAATTCCTCAATCAGAGACGATAAGCTCATTCCATGTGAACAGAAAACTACAGCATGCTGAGGAACCTTATCTCCACTTCCAATGACATTCAGAAGATTTTATTTGATAGGAATAAATGGAGTGATGGTCATGGAGCATAGTAATCTCCCTCGTTCAGGGCATCACATACTTGTTTTTGTCGCACAGCCTAATGTGTAATGTGGTGACAAAACACAATCGTGCATTCAGCCTATAAATACTCTATTAGAACAGCACCAAGCCCGAGGACATGCTCAGACCTAAATAACACAATTAACTCAGCCCTGACATCACCCTTCAAACTCAAGCTCCTTCAAAATGTCACAGACTGACTTCCAGTGCACACCCCGAGGCAGATGTTCAGCAAGCAGCACAGTCTCCCGACTCAAATCCGTCTGAGTAGTTATGTATATCAAGTACTGAACTGATTGGTGCAACGCCCTTTGGTTTTGTTATGGCTGTCATCAGTGACGGACAGGAACCGAGTACGTTTAAATGACTTCTGTATCTGAGTACAGGTTTTCCTACCTGAGATTGTAATGTTGTTACTATATTGTGATTCTGAATCTCATGTAGCTGCCTAATTATGCAGGACCTTTGAATAATATTAGGGTGGTTGCTTAATCGTTAGCCCGTTCACCTTGCAACATTGGGGATTCCCGGTTCAAATTCCGATCTGGATGGGTTATATCAGGAAGGACATCTGGAATAAAGCAAGCCTAAATACGAGTTCATTGCTGTGGCTTCCCATGAATAATAAAAGGTTAAACACAGAAAGGAGAAGAAGAAGAAGAAAAGGAAGAAGAAGAAGAAGAAGAAGAAGAAGAAGAAGAAAAGGAAGAAGAAGAAAAGAAAGAAGAAGTGTAATGACATTTCAGTGCTTCAACTGTTTTGAGGCAATATATATATATATATTTTTTTATTCTCTCTCATTTTTTCTCTTTTCTCCCGGTAGTTATTCCCCTCATCATTCCCCTCATCCTTCCCCTCATCCTTCCTTCTGTCTGGTTTCCTTTCTGTCTTTTTCATCATTCATCCCGTCTCCTCTCTTATTCCTTTCCCTCTCTATGAACCTCTAATGAACTCTGCTCTCCTGCATTCTTCCCCTTTTTTCACACATATCCTGCATCATTCCTTTTTTTTACACTCATCCTTTTCCATCATGTCTTTACCTTTCAGTTCCTCTTTCATCTTTAACCCTCTCGTCTTTGTCATCTTTCTCCACTTCTGATACCCCCTCTCTCTCTCTTCCTCTATGTCTCTCCCTCCATTTCTCCTCTCCTGCTAACCAATCTTCTCTTCTTCTTCTTCTCTTTTTTTTCCTGATGGATGAATCCCTCCAGCATATGCAGACTGCTTATAGGGCTATTTAGGTTGCTTTATGGGACAGAAACAGTCATGAAAATGTCTGATGCTGCTACAAATCCTGCAGTCCAATAGAGGAAGATAGAGAGAGAGAGAGAGAGAGAGAAAGAAAGAGGGATAGGATGAGACGGAAAAAGAAAGAAAGAGAAAGAGATGCAGTCTGGTCGGCAGAGAGTCATTTGTTTTCATAGTGGAGGAAAAGTGTCAGTGCGGAAAGACTGAAGCTAAAGAGCAACCCGGGAGTGAGTCATAGGTGAGAGAAGGAGAAAGAGAGAGAGATAGAAGGAGAGAGAAAGATAGATAGAGAGAGAGAGAGAGAGAAAGAGTTCAGCAATGAATATTTCCCCCCTCTACATGTTTATAATGCATTCCTATTGATTCTTAGTCACAAAGCACAGAGCTCTCCATCCATCCCTGATTTTTCTTTATTACCACATACTGAGGCACACACACACACACACACACTTGTTAATACCCGAGACTGAGGACCGGGTAAGATCTCTAAAATATTAAGGACCAGGTTTAGAATTTTCTCAAACCTATAAAAGAAGGTGTAGTAGATATGGAGCACCACTAGGGGCAGCACAGATCAAGCTGAAAGGGTTTGTGTGTTAGTCACAAACTGAGGACCAAGTAGAAAAGTGATGTCATTATTTTTCCAAAAAATAATGTCCTCATAATGATATTAGTACAAATACACACACACACACACACACATACAGTCACATCGGTCACCCACTGGAGATTTCCCAGTCTGACACAAATCAAAAGAACAGGACGCTCCAGTTGGTTTCCTTCAAGATTTGCACGATATAAAAAATAAGAAAGAATAAGAAAATAATAAACGAGTGCAAATTCATCGGTGGCGTTGACCAGCGGTGCAGATAATTACAGCACGGGGCAGAAAGAACCCACGACTCTGCAGGGTACAGGACGTTGTCTATAAAGAAACATGCAGCGTTCAAATGTCTCAGACCCTGGAGAGAGAGATATATAGACTGTGTGTGTGAGAGAGAGAGTGTGTGAGAGAGAGTGTGTGTGTGAGAGAGAGTGTGTGAGAGAGATATAGAGTGTGTGTGTGAGAGAGAGAGTGTGTGAAAGCGAGTGTGTGTGTGTGTGTGAAAGAGAGAGTGTGAGAGAAATATAGAGTGTGTGTGTGTGAGAGAGAGTGTGTGAAAGAGTGTGTGTGTGTGTGTGTGTGTGTGTGAAAGAGAGAGAGTGTGAGAGATATGGAGTGTGTGTGTGAGAGAGAGTATGTGAAAGAGAGTGTGTGTGAGAGAAAGTGTGTTAAAGAGAGTGTGTGTGTGAGAGAGAGTGTGTGAAAGAGAGTATGTGTGAGAGAGTGTGTGTGAGACAGAGAGGGAGAGATATAGAGTATGTGTGAGAAAGTGTGTGAGAGAAATATAGAGTGTGAGAGAGAGTGTGTGAAAGAGAGAGTGTGTGTGTGTGTGTGTGTGAAAAAGAGTGTGTGTGTGTATAAGAGAGAGTGTGTAATAGACCGTGTGTGTGAGACAGAGAGGGAGAGATATATGTGTGAGAGAGTGTGTGAGAT
>JAOUQT010168737.1:0-18346 GCA_025769995.1 Xyliphius kryptos
CCCCCCCCCCCCCCCCAATTTAGGAGTGCTTCTGCAGGTGGTGACCACATACCTTTTCTCTCTTCTCATCTGTTTTGGTCACTTTTGCATTTGGTTATTTCTTTCACCATAGAGGTAGCATGAAGTGGTGTCTACAATCCACACAAGTTGTTCAGGTCGTGCAGCTTATTCAGGATGGCACATCAATGCCAGCTGTGGCAAGAGGGTTTGCTGTGTCGGTCAGCACAGTGTCCAGAGCATGGAGCAGATACCAGGAGACAGACCTGTAGGAGAGAACATCCACCGCCTCATCAGGAGCATGCCCAGGTGTTGTAGGGAGGTCATACAGGCACGTTGAGGACATACACACTACTGAGCCTCATTTGAACTTGTCTTGAGGAATTTTCACTGAAGTTGGATCAGCCTGTCATTTGATTTACATTTTGATCATTTTTATGTTCTTCTGTTCTTAATGCATTCCACTATTTACTAAATAAAGATTTTCAACCGAAACAATTTATTCATTGAGATCTAGGATGTGTTATTGTAGTGTTTACTTTATTTTTTTGGAGCGGTGTATATAAAAATAATTATGTATTAACAATTTGTCATCTGTGTTTATGCTCCTCATTTATAAAGAATGGTGAGCTGTGCATGCGCTACTGTATGACTGTGTTTGGTCCCAGGTGTTAAATTTGGATGGCTTAATGTTGGTTAGTGTTTAAACCAGAGGCATTAGTTTACCCACAGGCATGGTTGATTATTAATTACATATTTATTTACGTATTTTCATGTGTAAGAATGACAGGAATTATCATCACTTCCTCTGGAAAGAATTTTGAGTTTTGTGGTCATGTGACCGGTCAAATGTTAAGACCAGATTTCCTTTTCTTCCTTTTTTGTGCATCAGCTTTAGTCAGTGCACAAGTGTAAAGTGACTTTTATTCTGTACGTAGATCTCTGATTGGATGGGATTTTAAGACAATATCTTTGAACCTTAATCTTAAATTCTGGTATAGATAGAACACATTGTAATTAATAAGATGTGTTCAGCTGTTGGAAACCTAATGAATTTGCTACTTGTCTTGTTTAATTACAATCTTCAATATGCGGTCATTATTTTGGGAGTAATTGATATTGTGAGTAAGGGTATGTTTTATTTGTATTTCAGCTTTATTGAAGTTGGACTAATTGAAGAAAGCTGCCATGTCTGACACTTACAGTGACTCCTTAGTGGATGTCTCCAGTGACAGTTTTTGGGAGGTAATGTATAGACTAATAAAACAATACAATCACAATGCGTATGTGCTAAAACAATTTGTATTGTAAATCTGCTTTATAATTCCTTAATTTTTTTTAATTCAAAAACTGTATTTACATTTATGACCTAATGTCATGTGTAAAAAAGGGAAATGACCCAAATGGTGTTATAGCTCTAAAGCTTCCTATATAAAATGCTACAGCTGCTGTGCTGCCTGCTAGAATATAAATGTTTCACAGCACTTTAATGTTTTATCACCTTAAATTTATACTGCTTGTGCGATAATATAAGTAATTCTACATTATTTAAAAAAAATCTGTATTCTTTTCGAGCTATAAATGAATCTTCAGGTAAATGAATCATTTGACATCAAGACTGTATCCCCCCCATCTTTTTAACAGAAACTCATTTTTAGTTGCGTTCATCTGGTTTTACTTTTTTCCAGATTGGAAATTATAAGCGCGCTGTAAAGCGAGTGGATGATGGAAATCGACTGTGTAATGACTTAATGAACTGTATTCATGAGCGAGCGCGCATTGAAAAGGCATATGCACTACAGTTGACTGAATGGGCCAAACGCTGGCGACAGTTAATCGAGAAAGGTGAGTGTGTAAGTTTTGTGTTTTCCTGAAAACTGGACTAGAAATTGCTCTTGTCAGATGTGACTCATTCCTCCTGCTCTAAATGCATTGCCCCTCTGTATTGTCAGTATTGTTCTAATGCTGCACATTTGACTGAATTCAACTGATCCGTTTACTTGATTGTATTCAGTAACATTGCAATTTGACAACAAGCTATTGTTCTCTATTAAATTGACAATTGGTTCTTAGTTTAGCGTTGAATTGAAGCTCCATTTTAGAAAATGAATCCTAGACTTTTGGGTGTAATGTTGCCAACAAACAAGTGAAAGTCTAATACCCAGTAGCACCTTGGAGAAAACCGTTCCCTTTTATTGTAAAACCTCTCAAAGCTTTGTAAAAATGCACTGTGCAACCTTTTAGTATTTTTGACTGAAAAATTATTTGTATATTGATTTGATGCAATAAAGGTGAAATTTAAGCAAATGCAAAGATATTTTAAAATAAACAGCCTTGTTGCAGTAGTGATGGTCAAATCTCATAAATTAGGGTTAGTTTGAATCAGATTGAGAACATTTTAGCTTTTTCAGAACATTTTTGCTTGTTTTTGTAACAGGGCCTCAGTATGGGACAGTGGAGCGGGCCTGGTCTGCTCTGATGACTGAGGCAGAAAAGGTCAGTGAACTTCACTTGGAGGTTAAAGCTGCTCTCATGAATGAGGATTTTGAGAAAGTGAAGAACTGGCAGAAGGATGCTTATCACAAACAGATGATTGGTGGTTTTAAGGAAACCAAAGAGGCTGATGATGGATTCCGCAAAGCCCAAAAGCCATGGGCAAAAAAACTCAAAGAGGTACAAACAACATTTCTTGATCACTTTGTATTGTTAAATATTCTTGGATTTCTCGATATTCTCACCAATCAGTTGACCTCAGGGTTTTCGTAGTTCTGTGGTTTAACTTGGAGCAATCAGAAGCTTAGTTAAATAAATACTTACAGTGCCACTTTGTCTATTAAACTCTCAGGTTGATATGATGAAGAAAACTTACCATACAGCCTGCAAAGAAGAGAAGCTGGCCACGAGCAGAGAGAACAACAGCAAGATGGAGAGCAACAATCCAGAGGCCCAAAAAAAGCTACAGGACAAAGTGGAGAAGTGTCAGCAGGATGCGCATAAGGTGTGTATGAGTGGACGACATGGATTTTTTTTTTTAACAGTATACAGGTACATGATTGTCTAATTATTAAATATATCAAGAAAATTTGAATGAAAATGATAATTTGGTGGCTGGTGGTTTCTCGATGGCAGAACTACTGTAAAGTCTATTAAACTTTATTTAATAGTCTTCCATAATTTAAGATGCTCAGTACAATATATCACCTCTTTGTTGTATTCAAGTCAAAGGACAATTAAGCTGTGCATTTAATTAAACATACTTTTTGTGTGATGCTCAGGCTAAAGAGCGCTATGAAAAGTCTTTGGATGAGCTGGATAAGCTGACACCTCAATACATGGAGAACATGGAGCAGGTGTTTGAACAGTGGCAGCAGTTTGAGGACAAAAGACTTGGCTTCTTCAAAGAACTCCTGCTGGAAGTCAAACAGCACCTCGATCTTTCCACCAATCACAAGTAAGAACTTATCTGCATCTACAAACAGTGTTATTGACGGTGTTTATGATTAAAATACTCTTTAAATATGCAAAAAACAAAACTTTCTGTGGTATAATGTGTGTTTCTCAGATTCCAAACTGTCTATCAGTCTCTGGAGGATACAATCAATGCAGCAGACATTGAAGAAGATCTCAAGTGGTTCCGCTCCAATCATGGCCCAGGAATGTCTATGTATTGGCCTCAATTTGAGGTAAAAACAGACTTTTGTTTAAATGCAGTGATGAGCAAAGCCTTTTTTTGAAACGGTGATTTTTCTCGCATAACAGTTATCATGTATATGATGGAATTTCATGTGTATTGGTTACGTATCAGGTCATATGGGTTCTAGAAAAAGAAACCTAGATCAGTTTAAAAGCTGCTACAAGGGGAACCAGTTAGCCAGGTAGTTCAGTTCAGATGCACCGTAAATTTGCATTTGTTTTGACTGAGCACACTGTAAATTCATTGCTCTACTTGTCTCTTCTTTTTTTCCTTATCCTTATTATAAGTTGAGGTGACACAGATTATAAAAATATATAGTTTATGCTAAAAACTTTACATTTCTTTACAACCCCAATATCTATCCTTTTATGTTTTAGAGACAAACGTTAAATTTCTGTAGGACTTGACTCATTCTCCCAGCCAATCCTTTCTGCTCTAATCCAGATGTTGGACTTGTCACAGACATGTTTCCTTAAGAGAAGGTCCATTATAGTGCGTTTTGTATGACTTTTGCAGCAGCTGCTTAAATGTTTACAGGGTCCTGGAAAGATTTTACCGTCATATACTTGGGCCCAAGTTGACTTTTTTTTTTTTTTTTTTTTTTTTTTTAACATGGGCCTTTTTTAAAACTTTTTTGTAAGCTAACAGCTAACACACTAATTAACACATTTTTACTGGGAGATTTTTAATGGACCTTTTCAAAAGCAAACATTCGTCCAGCCAGAAGTATTTAAATTAATTACAACATTTATCATTCCAGTTATCTTGTTATATGATGTAAATTTTATGTATACTTTTAACAAATGGGAAAAATGAATTGCATTGTGCCGAATTTATGTCAATGATAAAACTAATCACCACAATTCTCTTAATAGTTGTAGCTTTTGTTTAAAAGCTTAAGCTTGTAAGACTCTGTTTATATCTCCTGCATCTCCCACTAAAAAATTGCCCTGTGACAAGTAGTGAAGTTTATTACCTGTAATTACACCTCATAAAGTCTGAGGAAACTGTTTTCAGGCAACAACTGGAAACTAAAATGAAGGCCTAGGTGTTAAACATATACGATCAACAGAAGTTAGCAATGCTTATGAGCTAGTTGGCTTGTTTTTATTTTTACTTTATTTTATTTTATTTTTAGGCCAAAATGAATCTTTTAGTTGTCAATATAGTTTTCACCTACAAAGTAAATCTTACTTTTTTGGAATATAAAAAGCATCGTTGTAATTTACAGCTTTTGTTCAACTGTTTACATTTATGGTAAAAATTAAACTGATATTTTAATTTGAAAATGTCCCATCAAATGACCGAGGCTTATGACTGATTTATGACTAGGCAGGTTTCCTAATGTGATTTCAGTTCTCAAAAAATTGAATGCTTCCTCAATGAAAAACCTTTTTCCTTATTTTTTTCCCTATTCATTTGGAAACATATTTTTACTATAGGCAAAAAATATAAAAATAAATCCAACTTGAGTTTGAATGCAAAAATTTCTTGTGCTTACAAAAGGAAAAGTCTCACAGAATTTGCGAATTCAGAATTTGTTAATACTTTTTTTTCTATATTCTACTTTGTTTCAATATGTCAGTGACATTCACTTCTTGTTACTGTTTGTGTAAATACATCAAGTAGCTATTTTTGGTGTTTCTAATTGAAGCATTTCAACTACCAATCAATATTGATCATTTGTTATCTGTGGTAAAAATGAAAAACCCAAGATAATAGAAAAATGGGACCCATACTAATTTTTCTTTATTTCTAATGCTTAGCGGATGGGAAATTTTGCTTTTGGCTGTGTTTCTGTTCACAACTGTGCTGTTATTCACGCTTTACTACACTGTCTTTGTGTGGGGCCCGGTTTGGTTTGGCTGTGTTGAGTCTTTGTGGGTGCTTATACTGTTAACACAAGTTTTATTAAAAGATGAAGTAAAGTACTTTCATTAAGCTTTCGTTTTATGTTTGGAATGACCTGCTACTTCATCCAAACCAGTGAGGAGTGATTGGATCGTGATTGCTTACTTGTGTATCATAAAATTATCCCACAGACATCACTTAAATTACTGGTAGACCAACACAAATAAATGTTTAAGTGTTTGCTACATTATACAGACTTTGATGTGCATCTGTTTTTGTCTCTGTGTTGTTAGGACTGGTCTGTAGATTTAAATCGCACGTTAAGCCGCAGAGAAAAAAAGAAACCAAGTGACGAAGTGACTCTCACAAGCATCAGTCAAACTGCAGAACGGGCACCAAAGACTAACAGGTAAAAGATAAAAAAAGATATTTTTAGCTGAAGAAATGTTGATTTGGCAGTTTATTCAACTGTAAAAAAAACAGAAAATAAAGTTCAAAGATTCGGTCAGGGATGCCATGATGATTCATTCTGACTGGGTTTATTTCACAAGAATGACCAAATTGCTGTACTTTATCCCACTTATTAAAAAGCTGCTTGAAGAACTTATTTGGCAAATCTTGCTGAATTAAAATGATTCTTTAAATTTATGGGATTTTAATTCTTATGTAGTAAAATGCAGAACATTTTAGCTAAAGTTTACAGCAATCTGTTACAAATAAATGATCAACTACTAAATGCCATGATTTAATCTATCAGAACTCTGTAGTTAAAAAGCCTTGTGCATTACACTAAACATGTTGGGAGTTACTTGTAGCCCTGCTTATTGTTTTAGTTGGAATGGTACTTTCTAGATGGGAGAGAGTGAGCACAGTAACACTGGACAATCATTGTAGTCTAAAAGGAGTTTATTTTCCCCTTCTTTCCTTCCCCCTTACTTAAATCACATTTGCAGCCCACTGATTTTGCGTGGGCAGCAGTTTAAATAAGTTAAATAAATACTACTAAAATTAATTAATTAGTGAAAATCTGTAGTGCGGCTTGGTGGTTAACACATTCGCCTCTCAGCGCTGGGGATTCCCTGTGCGAATCCCAATCTGGGTGGAGTTTCCATGTTCTCCCCATGTCCGCGTGGGTTTTCTCCGGGTTCTCCGGTTTCCTTCCACATTCCAAAAACATGGAATCAATGTAAATTGACTGCTTTAAATTGCCCCATATAGTGTGTGACCCAGTGTGTCCTGGGTGTATCTGCCCACCGCCCGAGATGTTCTCCCCTGAAGGCTCATGAGGAACATCGCCTCGATCCTCGTGGAGGACTAAGCGGAAGATAATGAATGAATGAATGAAAGTTTGATGTTTCTAGCTTACTGTTTTAATATGTTAAATCACGTTAAGCATTTCAGTCTGTCCCAATATCATGTTATTTATCTTAACATTCAATATTTTTTTAAATAGACCCTGCAACTGTAATCCGGTTTAATACACTGTGATTTTGTCTCTTAAATTGAAGACTAATCCATTAGTTACTTCTCCGAAACAGTTTTAAAGGTTTAGTTTCGGTGTGTATAATTTGCTGACAGGAAAAGAATAAAACCCAGATTTCTTGTCTCTGTCTGAAATAAATGTCTGCAGCTCAGTGTATCCATGTGGACTTGTAGATTGTCAGCTTTTGCCCTAGGGGCTTCATTTTTTATCATGGACAGAAAGAAGGAGCTTTTCATTTGCTGTCAAGTGCCATGTTCACCCTGCGGCACAGCTGGGCTTCTCATGAGGACGAACAGCTTGTCTTTCTGTCAGATTTACGCAAATAATCCCAGCTCCATGAGGCCTCTTATTAGACTCAAGCAGCAGAACAGGACGGCTTTGTGTTTTTTTGCGATGAATAATCGAGTATAGACCCGAATCACTGCGCCTGAGTCAGCCGTAATGAACACTTATGTTGAATTCACTTCTGGTTCTGATGTCGTTTTAAGTGCCACTTCAGAGCAGTCAATAGTGGAAACACGGGCAGCAAATTGTTCCAAAAGCTACGTGTCAAATGACCTCCATGAAATAGTGTTTTTTGGGATTTTTTTTTACCGCAAATCGTTTGAAATGTGTGAAAGGAGCGACGGAACCGAAAGAAAATGACTTTTACTGGCATTCAGATATGATTTTTGAAGTCAAGCCAAGTGTTCACCTTGGAGATCATTATCCTCCTAAGACCCGAACTTTTGGCATAACATGCGTTTTTGTCCACGTATGTGGACGCCAGGTCCTAGGAGGTTAAAGATCATATAGATGACGTTAGTAGTTTTACAGTTCCATTCTGTAGTCCATCTGTTTCTCCACATACTTTGTTAGTCCTCTTTACTCTGGTCTCTGATGATCAGGACCATGGACAGAGCAGGTATTATTAGGGTGGTCGATGATGTTCAGTACTGCAGTGACACTGATATAATGGTGCCGGTGTGGTAGTGTGTGTTGTGCTGCTGGAGTTTAAACCTGATGTCCAGTCACTGTACACACTTACACAGATCCACCTTATTGCTCCACCTTGTGGATGTAAAATGAGAGACAGTAGCTTATTCCTTGCTGCTCTGTCCATGGTCCTGATCATCAAACAGAGGATGTAGAGAAACAGATTCCATCTATATAGTAAGTGAAGCTGATCTAATGGACAATTTGTTTGGTTATGGAACCAGCTTTGCGACCTAAAAGTCCCTGGTTCGGTTTCTGGTCTGAGCAAATACTATGGCTGAAGTGGTACAAGGTACCTAAGCCAAACTGCTCGCCAGGCACTCTGTACAGGGCTGCCCACCGCTCCGGCCACATGTGCTCCCCTCACTCAGTGTGTGTGTATGTGTGTAAGTACGGTAGGCAAATAGATCAGTACCTATATGTCTTATGTGGTAATTTCATTTCCATTATAATCTATTTTTAAAAATGGGGTTTGTTAATCCTGGATTGAATCTTTTTAAAAATCATGTGTTCACAATGTTCCATACATCAGCATGACGACATGAGTTTACTGTCAACCTTCCCCTTAATCCCCTTTATGACATCACAACTTTCAACTGTTTTAAAGAGTAATGGCTGGTGTCCCGAATCTTGCTTTTATACAGAACTAGTGTAATAACCGTGCTGCGCTACGGTGGAGAACTTGACAACAACGTGAAAGTAGAAAGGCGATTGTTTTGGAGTTTATGTGCAGTATTTCAACTGAATGTATTATTGGGTTTAAATGGGAAAATGCTTTAAGTGAACCTTTCTTTTGGAGTACAGGAATGTACTGTATATAATAATACTGAATGTATTATTATAGAGTGAGCTTTGTGGCAATTAAAATCTGAAATGAATATGTGGAATGAATATAGTGTGAGGGCGGCTTAGTGCTTAGCACGTTTGTCTCTCAGCGCTTGGGATTCCTGTTTCCTATCTCGATCTGGGTGGAGTTTCCATGTTCTTTGTGTGTCTGTGTGGGTTTTCTCCGAGTTCCTCCCACAGTCAAAAAACATGGATTCAAGGTAAATTGATTGCTTCAAATTGCCCCTATAAACTGTGTGTGAGAGTGTGTGCCCAGTGATGGATTGGCGTCCTGTCCTGGGTGTATCCACCCAGCACCTGAAATGTTTTCCCCTGGATGGACCCCAGTAGAGGGTTTTACATGGACATGATAAGGAATGATGGAACCAAGTTTCAGCCTTGTAGGTACTCGGGAAGACCCCGATGTGACATTGGAGTGGTCTTGCGTTCGAGGGCGATATTGAAAAAAACACTGAATGTGGGAAGGTGAAAAGTACTTAGTTTTTCCACGGCACGATCAGGAATCACCATGCCCTTTCATTATACCTTGTAGGTACTCGGGAAGTGGGAAAATTGGTGATGTGTCAGTGAGGGCTTTGGCGTTTATTAGTATAATATAGATTCAACAGCTTCTGGCTGATCCGTTTATTTATGTACTGAGAAGGTCATGTCCATTTTCCCACCATGCAGTGCTGAGGTTATTGTTCACCCTCAGACACAGACGCTTTAACTGGGATTTTATTTTCGGAAGCATGGAGGTGCCAAACTTATACTAACTTACCTGTCCAGGACCTCGTCTTTGTAAAGGAACTTGCTGTAGCCATCGAGCAGCAAGGCGTGTGTCTGCAGAATGATGATGTTGTAGGCCACAACGGCCATCAGCATAATGAACATCTTGAGCTCATAGTTGATCCTCAGGAACACCGAGCAGGAGATGAGCCCCAGGATGCAGCTATAGATAAAATACTTCACAAAAGAAAAAAAGAGATGATTTTAAAAGTCAAGAATGAAGCAATTTTATACATACACGGTGGGGCCCACAAGTATTTTGTCAGCCACTGATTGTACAAGTTCTCCAACTTAGAAAATTAGGAGATGTATTTTCATCATAGGTACACTTCAACTGAGAGACAGAATGAGAAAGATTTTGTGTAAATATACTGTACTGTATATGTAACAGAGGCAAGTTTCCATGTTCTTTCCGTGTCCGTGTGGGTTCTCCAGTGTCCCCCCACAGTCCAAAAACATGGATTCAAGGTGAATTGGCTTTCCTAAATTGCCCCTATATAGTGATTGTGTTGCTGTGTGAGTGTGTGCCCAGCGATGGATTGGCACCCTGTCCTGGGTGTATTTGTCCAGTCATCAAAATGTTCTCCCACAGGTGGGCATAGGGAAATGGCTGCTGGTGGGAGACTAAGGTTGAAGCTAATGAGAATTTAGTTGAATTTAGAAACAGACTGAATAAGCAGAATGGTGATGCTGGGAGCTTGTAATTTTTTTTTTAATTTGCTGAGATATTGTGAGATTTTTTTTTCCTCCCAAATTTTACACAATATACTTACAGGAAGGTAAAAATTGTTCTTCTCCGGCTGAAATAGTGTTTCATTGGAAATATTATAAACTGGTATCTGTGGTGTCAGGTTGTCCTCCAAAAAGAACTGCCAAAAAAAAAGAGTGCAGAAAATTATAATGCCAGTGTAGTGGCTCTCATGGTGTCACAGGTTTGAGGTTGTGTGTACGTGGGGTACCATTTATAGCACTAAGTTGGTTTTATATTATACAATATTAAAATAAAGTAAACACATGTGCATGATAATTAACATTTATGTGACCTTTTAGACCAGTTGGTGCTAGAGCTACGTCCAGCCTTCTATATAAACCAAACACATTAGTGTTTCCTTGTTGCCAGGGCTTTGCGGCTTCAATGCTCAGGACTGCGTCCATAGCAACGGTATGTAGTTCTTAGCAGCAGGTTGTTGTCATTGAAATGATAGATCGTAGACTACCGTCCAGCACCCTATTGTTTATGATGCATCGTGAAAGCATTAGAAGTCATTTGTGGTGTTTATTAACCTGTCAGTGTGGAGCTATAAACTTTATACAGCCTGATGTAGTGAACAGGAAGCTCGCTGTTACAGGATGAGTTAATAAGCATATTCATTTACACAGTCATCGTAATGCAGAGCCACCGGTGCCGCGTATCATAAAACTCACTCAGTTGATTATGTTTAAATCAGAGTGATGCTCTGTTTTTAACATGAGCTGTGGGTCGTGTGCTTTCTGAAAGGGTTTTTGTAAATCAAACCAGGTGGTCGAGCATGGAGTCAAACACACTTTAGCACTGTAACACTGCCGGGTTACAGATGGACAGACTGCCGGCTCAGATGACCGGATCTGTATTTGCTCTTCATATGTATAATATAAGGTGCTTGGCATGTCATGTCTATAGCGAATGGCCCGCAAGTAGAATGACAGGGGTAATGCGGGTTGTTTGGCATGTCTTATCTCAGTAGCGATTGGCGTGCCGGTACAGTAAAGGGGATGATGCTGGCTGCTTGGCGTGTGTCATGGCTATAGCAATTGGTGCGCGGGTAGAGTGGAGGGGAAGACTGTCCCCTCCCCAACCACTCCCTGAACACACGCCACGCGGCTGCACTAATTCCTAACTGCGCCTGATGGTTAACAGCAGCCCCTATTATGCAGCTGCGGTATCAGGCCCCCTAAACAGAACAATCCCCTTACTGCTGAAGAGATTGCAGCAAAAAAGCAGGTAATGCTGAAGCTCAAAGATGCTGTAAAGTGGAAATGTCAGAAGAGCCTCTAAAACAGCAACGTGAAGCTATAGCTGTCACGCAACGCATTCAATGAGTTACACCGCAAAGAGGACATCTGACTAAATGTGTCTGATCCCACAGCACCAGTTTGCTTCCCGAAAACTTTAATGAAGACGCAATTGAAAAAAGTTATCTTGCCGAATAAGCAAATTAGTGAGTGACTTCAATTAAATGTGCTGCACAAATGCTCGCCACTGGGGCGCAGAGACGACTGAGAGTGGTAGTGATAATATATAATAGAGACTAGAGGGATGAGAACTTAGTCTGTAAACATTGGGCTTGATTTACTACTGCCGAGCATTGATTAGACCCCCCCACCTCAGTAGAGGGTCAAGTGGAATATAATGGATGGAGAGATGGATGGATCTCTAAAATCAAGCACCAAAAAGAAGATAATTTTACACCCTATGGAAACAGTTTGGGGAAGGCCCATTTCTGTTTCAACATCAATCTGTTCTAAAAAGTATACTTTTCATATGCTTTCAATTTTGGTGTCGAAGAACCTAACGGACTCCAATGCAGTGAGCCCTGACCTCTGCCTGCAACTTTATTAAATACCTGGATTACTGGGATTTTGAGATTAAGATTAACCAGGACTAAGATTATTAGCCATCTAATTTATCTAATGTACTTACACACAGAGGAATGTGTCCTCCACATTTAACCCATCAGTATAGTGAAACACACGCACACACACAGATTGAATGACGTGAGTACAGCGGTGGGCAGCCCTATTAGCAAATGGGGTTAGGTGCCTTGCTCAAGGACACTTCAGCCTGAGTATTTGATGCGTCCGGAAATCTAACCAAGGCCCTTCAGGTCACAAGGCTGGTTCCTTAACCACAAGCCTCCAGGTCCTATCATCCGAGAGTTATCATAGCTATTACAGGTTTATGCTTATTATGGGATGTCTGTAAAGCTCCTGTAGATGTAATTTAATATTTCTGTTCATATAGTGTATGTTTTAGTTTATATGAATTATAAAAATCCATTATTTCTTTTGAAGTGTATAGTGAGATTATTAAGGGGTGTGGTGGGACCCACCATGTTGAAGATGGCCATGACAAGGATGAGGGTGGTAGTCGCCATGGTCAGAGTCAGGCGAGGCCATGGTTTGTTGGCGATGATGAGCGATGAGCGGAGGATCCACAGCCACGATGCAGATGCCGTCTTACTGCAGTGCTAAACACAAGCCGGTCTACGTTTAGTTACATGCGTTTTCTCAACTACGAACCCCATTTTTAGAAAAACCTGGGACACTTATCTTAAAACGGTGAAAAGTGAATCTGTAATTTATTAATTTACTCCAATTATTAACATGGAAAATTAGAAACGAATAATTGAACTTTAATTTAAAGGTACAAGCAAGGTAAAGCGGCTTATATTGAAAAAACTAGGGCTGCCGTGATTGGTTGACGTACTTGATGATGTCGACACTGAAAATACCTCAGCGTCAATATTTTAAGATAACACATTGGTTTTGTTTTTATTCTTTAATTCAGTCATTTTCTTCCGCTTAATCATCTACTAGGGTTCAAGGGGGTTCCCCATGCCCATCCAGGGCAGAATATTTCAGGCACTGGGCAGATACACCCAGGAGAGTGTGCCAACCTATTGCTGGGCACACACTCACTCACACACACACACACACACGTGCTAATGAGTGAACACGCTAATCACTAAGTTGCCGTGCCGCCCGTTTTTTATTTATTATTATTTTTTTTATATTTATTAAAGATAACGGCAAGGTGGCTTAGTGGTTAGCACGTTCACCTCTCAGCGCTGGGCATTCCCGGTTTGAATCCCTATCAGGGTGGGGATTCCATGTTCTCATCGTGTTCGCATGAGGTTCCTCTGGGTTCTCCGGTTTCCCTTCACAGTCCAAAAACATGGATTCAAGGTAAATTGAATGCTCTAAATTGCCACATATAGTGTATGGCTGCGTGAGCGAGTGCCCAGCAAGGGATTGGTATCCATTGCCCAAGATGTTTTCCACTAAATGGGCAGGGAAAACCCCACTGCAATCCTAGTATAGGATTAAGTGAAAGATAATGAATGACTAAATAAATATTGATTACATTTTTTAGTTTGATTCTGAAAATGCGTCCATTTTAAGGAAATGCTTTTCCTCATAGCGTGTGACGTCAGTGACGTCCTCCTTCTGCTGTTTCCATCTAGCTGTGGGGCTCTGTAGTTCAGGTGGCTATCAAGCTGAAGGTTGGGACCCTTAAAAAATGCTCTTTCTTCCCTCATTGCTCCAGAGGTGATGTATTAATTCTCTCCTTATCTTGTAAGTGGCTTTGAATAAAAATCTTTAATGGCGTATCATGGCTGCACCAGCACGATGCATGAACACAGGAACTCTTCAGTGCCGCGGTTCTACCTTGAATTTACGTTAAATCAATCTCTGTGTGAGTAAATGCTTATTTTTTGTCCTTGGTGCATGTAGGACATAATGAGACATATTGAGACATGTCTCTTATCTGTTTAATTTTTGCTATTATTTTAAGCGCAATTCATTGAGTATGAAATGTCATATGCACAACAAAAATAGTGTAATTAAGATTAACGTTTGCTCGGCCATATGCACTTTGTTTAACACGGAAAACCTGAATCTGATAAAGGCTTTAATGGAAATGTAGATTTCTTTGTGTTACATGACTGTTTGAATAAACCCGCTTTTTTGTTTGGTTACTTACTTTACTTTAAAAGAAAATGTTTCGATTAGACTAGTCGACTAATCAATAGAATGGTCGATGGTTGAATCAATAGAAAATAGTGGTTATTGGCAGCCCTAGTAAAGTAAAATTTACCAAACCAGTGTCCCAAATAAAAAAAGGGGGGGTTTGTATTTTATTTATAGATTAAACATTATAAATTAAGTTATATACAGTATATAACATTTAAGGTGAAAAGAAAACACACATTTTTTTTGTTCTGGGTTTCATACATCAGCAGCTAATTTAGTTTTTCAGCCTCTTGCAGTATTTACAGACATTTCCGCCCTCTGCTCTTTACAGCAGTGACTGAGTTTCCTTTGTTTAGGACTTTGTCGGGATTAAAAAAATAAATGTAAACCTCAAAGTGAACTTTATTGTCATTTAGACAACACACAGTGGTGCACAGCTAAATGAGATTATAGTTCTCTGAACTCCAATGTGCTGGGCTAAATTAGGACAAAGCTAAGACATAAGTTTAGAAGACACTCACAACCGACAATACAAAATACAGCAGCACAAAATATGGCACTATGAATTAAATAGTAGTGTGAAGTATAGCGGTATATGCGAAGAATGTAGTATACATATGGAAAGCAGGAAAATAACGATATGCTACAATTAAAAATGAATATATTGCACATCAGTATTATTGTGTATACAAGAAGTTATTACAAGATAAAGTGCACAGTGATGTAAGCATTCCTTCATAAAAGGTGTGTTAATATTTGACAGACCAGGTGGATCTGTGTGGTAAGTGTTGCTATTGAATTGTTCCTGGAACTTATTCCAAAGTTATTCACATGCATACACACACACAGCTGACTGAATAACAATTCAATAACAACACTTACCACACAGATCCAGCATATATAAATATATAACCTCTAAAAAATATTACATAACGTAATGAATAAGCAAAACTGTTGTTTCCTTTTGCCGTAAAATGCTATAACCCTGAAGATGCGGCTTAACGAAATGAAACAATATTGACAGTGGTTGCACAAGAGACAAAGATGTCTTCGTATTTCATCTTGTTTCAATAATGAAGCAAAACATGCAGAATTGTGCTTTTCCAATGGTGATACATCAACCTGGAGGATATTGCTGTCAAATTAAGGTTGGAGAATATAAATAAGTGGAGACGCCGATACAGAGTTCTCATTCCGTCTCTGTAAATCTTATCTTCTTGTTGCTCATTTACAAAAAAAAGAGCCCAAAACAACAGGGTCACGCGTCAACCAATCAGATATAAAGACTGATGAGTCCTCAAAATTCAGCTGAGGTCCTGCAGAGAGCTTCCCGAATCAATAAACCCGAGTGTCAGTCATTCTGGGAGGATAAACACGCGGTGATGTGATGGCCGTGTCATAGACTTTCCACTTTTTTAATAATTCTCTAAACAGTACACAGGGGGTCGTTCAAGGCTCTGAAAATCAATTTGCGCCCTTCCTCTAACGCTTGCTTTTCTAAAACTTTAGCCCAAAGCATTTTGAGAGAACATTTTCGATAAAATCCTAAAAGAACAGCCAGTTTTATTCTGTGAGTCATTGAAACCACTATTGTTAATCTCAAGGGTTTTAACCATGTAGTGACCGACCACTTTATCAGGTTTAAATTCTAGTTTCTACTCTCCATTGTGCATGTTTTCACCTCCACCTACCATATAGATGGATTTTGTAGCTCTAGAGTTACATTCTGTATTCATCAGTTTCTCTATATACTCTGTTGGGTCTCTTTACTCTCTGATGATCAGGACCATGTACAGAGCAGGTATTATTAGGGTGGTAGATGATTCTCAGTAGTGCAATGACTGATGATGGTACACACTAACAGACCACCACCAAGTGAGAATGTAAAACCTGGCAACCAATGATGCTGAAATGTGATTGGTTTAAATGCTCTAATGAGGAAATACATGTCTGGAAGCGGCGCAACTGAGGGAAACATTTTGAAAGTAAGCGGACAGAGCATTTGTAATTATTTAATTATTTAATTTAATAAATAATTAAAAATCAGTCTGTGATTAAGAGATTTTTAGGCCTTCAGAGAAGACGTTGAAGGCCCTGACGGCCTGCCACTAGTAGAAGTACAAAGTCCATCTATATGAGTAACATTTTCAGTGTTGTCTACCGAAAGCAAAGCATTGTCTCTGGGGGATTTCTACAGCGACTGTGTGGGTCTCTTCACTCTAAAAAACAGTGCTGCAAGGTCACAGCTAACAAACCCGTCCCCCTGCTCATGCGAAAAATATGATGGGTAGAAAAATAAATCAGCACCATATTTTGTGGGTGACATTGCTGGGTCAGACATCATTATTAAGCTGCAGTGTTACTAAATAAAGAAATACACTGTGTGCACCATGTGCATGAAGCAACGCAGATCAGACCTTAGGGCACATGTTGGAAACATTCCATTAATCACGTATAATACATTTTTATTATTTAGTTAAAGTGTTGCTCAGATAAAACCTACAAATTTAATCATAATCTGATACAGTATGTGCAAACTGTAATCTACAGTGGTGTGAAAAATTGTTTGCTCCTTCCTCATTTTCTGTTTTTTTGCATGTTTGTCACACTTAAGACTTAAACCTACATGGCCCTGTGTGAAAAAGTGATTTCCCTTGAACCTAACATCTGGTTGGGCCACCTTTTATAAACAACAACTGCAATCAACCGTTTGCGATAACGTACAGTGAGTCACAGTGATCCGGAGAAAGTTTGGCCCACTCATCTTTGCAGAATTGTTCTAATTCCGTTACATTAGAGGGTTTTTGAGCATGAATGGCCTTTTTGAGGTCATACCACAGCATCTCAATAGGATTCAGGTCAAAACTTAGGCCACTCCAAAGTCTTCCTTTTGTTTTTCTTCGGCCATTGTGAGGGGGTCTTGCTGGTGTGTTTTGGATGATTTTCCTGCTCTAGAACCCAAGTTCATTTCAGCTTAAAGTCACAAACAGATAGTTGGACATTCTCCTTCAGGATCTTTTGGTTGACAGCGGAATTCATAGTTCTATTTATCACGGCAAGTCTTCCAGGTCCTGATGCAGCAAAACAGCCCCAGACCATCCCACTACCACCACCATATTTTACTGTTGGTTTAATTTTTCTTTCTTTCAGTGTTTCTTTTATGCCAGATGTAATGGCACACACACCTTCCAAAGATTTTAACTTTTGTCTCAATGGTCCACAGAATGTTTTCCCAAAAGTCTTGGTGATCGTCAAGATGTGTTTTGGAACAATTGAGAGCTTTAATGTTCTTTATGCTCAGCAGTGTTTTTCATCTCTGAACTCTGCCATGCAGGCCATTTTTGCCCAGTCTCTTTCTGATGGTAGCATGAACTCTGACCTTAACTGAAGCAAGGGAGGCCTGCAGTTCTTTGGACGTTGTTGTGGGGTCCTGCGGTAATTTTGGGCAGCCTGCCACTCCTGGGAATGTTCACCACTGTTACATGTCTTAGCCATTTGTGGATAATGGCTCTCATTGTGGTTCGTTGGATTCCCAAAGCTTTGGAAATGGCTTTATAATCCTTTACAGACTGATAGATCACAATTATTGTTCCTGGATTTCTTTAGATCTCGGTATGATGTGAAGCTTTTAAGGATCTTTTGGTGCACCTCACTTTGTCAGGCAAGTCCTATTTAAATGATGTCTTGATTGAGAACAGGTGTGGCAATAATCAGGCCTTGGTGTGGCTAGAGACAACGTACTCAGGTGTGATAAACCACAGTTATAGTTTTAACAAGGGGGCAATCACTTTTCCACACAGGGCCATAAGGTTTGGATCTTTTTTCTCTCTTAATAATAAAAACCTTCATTTACAAATTGCATTTTGTGTTAACAGGGGTTGTCTTTGACTACAATTTAAATTGGTTTGACAACTTAGTTTGCAGGGCTGCACGGTGGCTTAGTGGTTAGCACATTCGCCTCTCAGCGCTGGGGATTCCCGGTTCGAATCCCTATCTGG
>JAOUQT010168829.1:0-18339 GCA_025769995.1 Xyliphius kryptos
GTATGAACCCTAATTATTTACATGATTAAGAACAGTCTTGGGGAAAGCGCATATTTCAAGTCAGAAAAAGAAAATAATAATTTGAAAGATTTATTCGGTAGAGCAACATTAATGCCAGGTAAAGTTTGGCCTGATTGGTTTTATATACTCAATTCATTTTGTCCAAATCCTATAAAAATTATCTTTCTCAACTTTGAGGGGGAAAAAAGCATCTTGGTCTTAAAGAATTAAGGAAGCAGAAGCACAGAGAAGTACAAGTAAGCCTTTAACAATTAATAAATTACATCATACTCCTACCACAACATTCCAGTCATTCTTAAATCTATTTTATTTTTAACTTTTAATTACATATGCTATGATAAAAGGAATGCGGTATTATGCTCTAAAATGCAGATAGTCTCATTTTTATGAACCCCATCCCTCTACGTGCATGTATTATTCATTCCCGATTGAGTTATCAATGTTTTTTTTAAGTCACATCTGCTTTGGTGATGCTCATGTTTGGCCTGGCGCCTGTTTGACTGATGGTTATCAGACTCGCGCTGCTGCAGCTCTGATCTTCTGTGTCTAAAGGTTTTATTGTCATGCTGTAAAAATGTCATCATTGCTTCAATGCGCCTAAATATATTTGGTAAAACCGGTCCGATTTCTTGTTGTTTTAAAAATAATGTTCTGAAGGGTAGATCATTGTTTGGTCCCTAGTCGAAACAAAAGGAAGTTCACTAGAACTCCGAGCGCTAAGCTACACTGCACGTCTATTTATCTTCGTGTAAATCTATAGTGGGTATTTCTGGAGAATGCTGTTGGGGGAGGAGGAAAAATCGTTTCTTGAGAATCAGCTTGCTTCCAAAACACAAACATGCAAATGAGTGAAGAGGATTTAAATATGCCTCCTTTATTACCCTTCCTCCTGGAAGGGGCTGGCACAGGTTAAATCCACACCGTTGTGTTTACAGTTTATTCGCTCCACATATAAGCGAGACAGAGAGAGTTCAGATCTACAACCTGATGTAGATAACCGCAACATCATTCAGATCAGCACATGACCTTGTAGGATCAGGTAAAGGATTCAGCGATGGCATCGTGTCCAGCAGTGTTCGAGGAGTATCTTCTCTGTCCTGTCTGCAGGGACATTTTTAAAGATCCTGTTCTGCTCATGTGCTCTCACAGCTTCTGTAAAATGTGTCTGCAGCTCTACTGGCAGCACATCGAATCTCCGACATGTCCACTGTGCAGGACGAGCTCGTCTGTCGGTCAGGCGCCGTGTAATCTCACCCTAAAGAACCTGTGCGAAGCGTTTATGCAGGAGAAACATTACAGAGCCCCGGGGGAATTCAAGGTCCTGTGCGAACTGCACATGAAGAAAGTGACCCACTACTGTTTGGAGGACCAGCAGCCTGTGTGTGAGGAGTGTCAGACCTCTGAAATCCACAGCAACCACAGCTTCAGAGAGCTGGATGAAGCAGCATCTGATCTGAAGGTATAGAGGAAACTGTTCTTGCTCCTCTTTCTCAGCATCAGTCTGTAGTTTTAAAGCTCGACAGTTCTGAGGTTTAGACTGAGGTCAGGTTTAGCGGTGAGCTTTAAGACTGTGTGTGTGATTGTGATTTGTTACTGCAGACATCAGGTTGGGTTTGTGTTTAAAAAATAAATGCTCAAAAATCATTTCCAGAGTACAGATATGCTGTTATTACTGTTTTTTTTTTTTTTTTACAGGAGGCTTCTCTTAAAACATAAGATGTAAAAGTTAATACATTAAGTTATTTAGCAGACGCTTTTATCCAAAGCAACTTACAAGTATCCCAACTTGATGGTTGGGGTCTGAACAGTGTGAGCAATGAGGGTTAATGACCTACATTGGTAACTTTAATGGACCTGGGATTTGAACCCACAACCTTCAGATTGATAGTCCAACACGCTAAACATTGAGCTACCTCTCCCCATACATAAAACATTACAAATAATACTATGATAAAAAATGTGTATTTACATAAAAGCTGTGTAAATATTCCAAATAAAATTCCTGATTTAAAGAAAAATGTAATTTGTGAATATACAAGTGCATCTTAAAAATTTAAATATCAAACGGTTCATTTATTTCAGTAATTCAATACAAAAAGTAAAACGCAAATATTATATAGCTTTATTACAAACAAAGTGATCTATTTCAAGTATTTATGTCTTTTAATGTTAATGATTATAGATTATAGCCAATAAAAACCCAAAAAGTAGATGAGAGAAATTGTTGATGTACGTTATATGAACAACGGTATTGGGTATTTAAAAAAAATGTATTTTATTTTATTTGTTTACACATATACCATATAAATATATTTATATAATGCAAAATGTTTGCATGTGTCTTTACTGCTGATCTAAAGATTTATAAGATACTTTCATGAAATTGTTAACTCCAAGTAACCGTCATGAAATGATAAACGAGCTGCTATTTTAATAGAACGAGAACTTAAAAGACGTTCAGCCCAAAGCTTTAAATGCAAGATAAACAGGTAAAATTAAAGAGCGTTGGTTGTTTTAAAAATTACCTGGAGAAACTTCTCTTGGTCGGAGAGGGAATGTCATTTTGCATACTGCATACCTGCTGCACGGTTAGATAACAGCCCCACATGAACTCACTTAAACTGCCTCCCATCCAAAACTACACCCCAGTGCACCACTGAGCCATGACCCGCCTCATCTGCATCTCATTTACATCCTACAGATTTCTGCTTTTAGCAATTCTTTAACTTACAAATCTTCAGTGTGGAAGACTGACATTGCAAGATCTTACCTGAAAGCCTTCGGGATGTTTGCACAGTCTCATGAAAAAGAATTCTGCTTATTAAAGAAAGACAAAGTGCCAGATGACTAACACAAATATATTACGTAATATATAATACAAATCACTGTTATCTTTAATGACATCTTCATCGAGGTGATGATTAAACGTTTGGGGTATATACATACAGACCACGTCATGCTCTCATGGCAGCAGTGGACATAACGAGACCACTGAACATTGTTTTTTACTATCAGCTCATCTAAACCGTTGGTTGTGATAACACTATGAGGTGATAAACCTGAAATTCTGGGTTTAATGTATTAATATATTTTTTTTTTATTTCAGTTGGAACTTAAAAGAAAGCTGGCAGATCTAAGCGATAAACTGAAGCTCTTCAGAAACCTTAAAGTCACCTGCATGCAAACCGATGAGTTTATAAAGGTAAAACAGGTTTCACATGGTTTCCAAGAGTGAACGTACAGCTGTGACTGTATATCAATATTTGTTATTATCTTAATAAATCACAGTTTTATAAGCAGATTGGGACATTATTAAATTGTTGCATGTGTGACCATCGTTAGCTGTGATTAATTGGGTAGAGTAAACCGGCCAAAATATTTACTACAAACAACATAAAGAATAATTATACACAATATAAACAAAAGTGTTGGGACACACTTCTTAATCATGGAATCCAGGTGTTTCATGTAGGTTTATTACCACACAAGGTATCAGGCACAAAGTGGTGCATTTGTAAAAATGTATGCTTCCAACTTTGTGTAAACAGTTTGGGGAAGGCCCTTTTCCATCTCTCAACTCCATCCAACACCTCTGAGATGTCAGTTTAATATGTAGGCATCCCAGCAGTCCACGTCCCAGTACTCCATAAACACACTGTCCGTGCAGTGTTTTCATACCATAATAGTTTTTAATACTAAAGATGAACATACATTTACATTTAGTCATATAACAGACGCTTTTATCCAAAGTAAATTTCAAATAAGAAACACAGCCAGTAGTTAAGGAGGAACCAGCGACACTGGAGTATCCCTTAACATGGTCATTTTTAGATCTACCTAGATCTAGATCTTTAATATATGTATTTTGAGAAGTTTCTTATAAATGCTGAGTGACTTACGGACAGTGTTGGGAAGATCGAACCTCTGATTGTATTGTTTGACCATTGGAATCGTTTCAGGTTCAGGCCAATCACACAGAGGCGCTTATCAGAGGCCACTTCGAGAAGCTTCACCAGTTCCTGTGGGATGAGGAGATGAACAGAGTGGCTGCTCTGAGGGAGGAGGAGAAGCAGAAGAATCAGACTGTGATTGAAAATCTGAATGAAGTTAATAAGAACATCTTATCTCTGTCCGAGAAAGTTCAAAAGTTGGAGGACGAGGTGGAAGCCAGCAACATTTCATTCCTGCAGGTCAGAGAAAACTTCAGAAAGGGATTTTAACTTTATTGTATTTACACACAAACATTAAAATGTACATTTTGTGTCCACAGAACTATAAAGACACTGTGAAAAGGTGAGGTATCTGTCTGTCTGTCTGTCCATCTGTTTGTGCCTCCATCCAGCCCTCGGTCTGCTTTATAGGGGGCATCTACTTCTTCAAAGTCTGAATTGTTCTTACAGATGTCAGTATGAACAGAAGGAACCTGAGAATTTCAGTGATTCACTGATTAACGTTGCAGCTCATGTCGGGAACCTGCAGTTCAAAGTGTGGCAGAAGATGCAGAACGTTATTCAGTACAGTAAGTCCACTGCGTATAGTTCCTCCAAATAACACACAAAAAATTCTGTTGGGCATTTTGTAATGTTTCATGAATTAAAACTACATTCCGTCTTACTTCTTGAAGCTCCTGTAATTTTTGACCCCAACACTGCCCACCCTTATCTACACCTGTCCGCTGATCTGACCGAAGTGAAGCTGTGCAACGACGATCCTGAGCTGCCTTTCAATCCGGAGAGATTCACTAATTACACAAGTATTCTCGGTTCAGAGGGCTTTAAATCTGGGACTCATTGCTGGGACATCGATGTGGGAGACAGCACGGCTTGGGCAGTCGGCGTGATCTCGGAGTCGGTGTACAGGAACAGAGAAAAGCGGTCTAAGATGGGTCTGTGGCACGTGGGTTACTACAGAGGAAAGTATGGCCAAGGCCTGTCGGATGAGATGCTGATGCCACTCAGACTGAAGGAGAAGCTGCAGAGGATCAGAGTGATTCTGGATTGGGACGAAGGTCGTATTTCATTTCTGGACGCTGTTAGCAACTCGAAGGTGCACACTTTTGAAGACACGTTCAGTGAACGGCTGTACCCGTACTTCTGTAACGCGTGTTCCGGGAAAACTCTGAGCATCATACCAGTGAAGATCTCACTCACGGAGGAATGAAGTAAAATATACAATCTAAATCAGACCTGTTTACACATTCAAATAATCCATATAATGAATTACAATAATCCTGTCTTATTAAATAATATTACAAATGAGTAAATATAAAAAAAGGATCATGTAAACAGCGTTCACACCACTATGGGAGATGAAGAAGTATTAGATACACTGTGAAGTACAAAAACTAAACCCCACTACAGGACACTGTGCGTGCGCACACACACACACACACACACACACACACACACACACACACACACACACACACACACACACACACACACACACACACAGCACTGTGATCAAAAATAATGATATAATTTAAACTCTAAACACATTTGTTATGTAATAAAGGACTGTAAATACACTGTGAAGACTGCAAACGTCACGAAGAAAGACTAAAGAACACTAAACAACACACTGAGCAACACTATGGAACCATGTGTAAATCAATGCAACACTACACAGATGTGAATACAACACAAAACTGTACAATGTGTACACAGTGTTTTAAACAGTGTTTTAAAATATTTCAAATACATAAGTGTGTGTTAACAGTTTAACAATATTTAGTTTCATTTTTGCTTTTATATTTGTTGACAGTAAAGACTGGTACGACTGAAACCCGAGGCCTGTTTTTAAAGTAAAGTGTTTATTACTGTGTGTAGCACGTTATACAACATTGTCTCTAAATGGCATTTCATTTAGTGTTTGTTTAAAATAGTTTTAAAGGTTAAAATGAACCTGTTAGACATTTTTAATCAGATTGACCTGAACGTGGTGCAGCTCTGCCCCCTACTGACACAAAACGATTCATCAGTCACTGTTCAGTTTAGAGTCTATAAGACCAAATGTATGTGGACACCTGAATATCACACATTTCTATGATAATCATTTAACAACTCTGTTAATTAAACATAATTTTTCAAAGATTTAAAGATTACAGATCCAGTATTCAAATAAAATTATAAAAATCCATATTTCATTATGATTCCATTTTATAATGAATTTCATTTAATCATTATCTTACACTCATTCCTATAGGAGGGTTGCGGGCAGGTTGCCCATGCCCAGGGATGGAGAAATACACCCAGGACAGGGCACCAAACTATCGCTGAGCACACACTCGCTCACATACACACATTATGGGGCAATTTAGAGCAGCAATTTACCTTGAATCTATGTTTTTGGACTGCGGGAGAAAACCAGAGAACCCGGAGGAAACCCACGCGGATACGGGGAGAACATGGAAACTCCACCCAGATTGGGATTTAAACCGGGAATCCCCAGTGCTAAGAAGAGAACATGCTAACCACTAAGCCACTGTGCCACTTAATAATGCATTTCAATTAACAAAATATATAACAAATAATTTATATAATTTACTAGTTTTATCAAAATGACTGATCTGAGTTTTGTGTCAGTTTCATATAAGAGTTTTATTACGTTTTTAAAATGTTAAACTGGTTAATAGGTGTATAGCGTACTTGCGGTAGTAGTTGCGTGTACTTGTGGATGACTTGCTTTAGTGGTTACTTGTAACTTGATTTACTAGTTAGTTACTCTGGTAACTACTTGTACTACACTGCAAAAAAGGAATCAGTCCGAAAACAGTAAAAAAAAAAAAAAAAATTACTATAAAGTAAAGCATAGGATAAATGATTTAGTTTTTGAAACTGTCTTATTTTAAATAATCTTAAAAAGATAAATCTACTTAATATATCAGCAGATATTTTGATTCGTGTACATTTTATCTTGATTTTTGTTGCCCTTGCTTACATTTGGACAGATTGTTAGCAGTGTACTGTAGTTACCAGATTTATTGATTACCCTCTTTTCTGGTGACTTTCTGGCTGCAGTGTTTTTGTGTAATCGTCGTTGTAGACGTGACTTGCACTCGGGCAGCTGCAGATGCTCCGGTGTGTTGACTGAAGGCTAAAGCTGACCGCTTGGTGACATTGTTATGTCTCTATGGCAGGAGGTCATACAGGAGGGGGCTAAGAAGCTTTCCTTTCTCAATCCCTCTGTAACTGTCACAAACACTCAGTCACCTGCAGACGAAGCGTCCACCGCGACATGAACACAGTGTTGTACATGGGTTAGTCTGATGACCGGTGTTCTGAACACAGAAACCAATAATCATACATCTCACAGTGATTTTAAACCACGTCTGTTGTGTAGAAATAGTAACTTAATTACATTTCGGCTACTAATTATTAATAAATATAGTATTAATAGGTGATGACTGACATTAAGAAGGCGAGAGACATGAATACACACCTCAGACCGGTCTCTGTTTAAAAGTCAGCATCTGTAATAATTACATAACACGTTTAATCTCTCCTAATTAGATAAAGATATCAGAGGGATTGTGTTGCTGCAAGAAGCAAACAATTATCTGTGTCAGTACGGCCAGCGATGCTCCGTGACACTGTAACTGTCCTGAGGGACAGGCTAATACTTATGACGTCACATGTCCCTGGCGCTGTGCATGTAAAAACTGATTACCGTGCATTAATTAACCCTTTACAACTCACTGCAAATAAAGTGTTCATTTATAAATAACATGTATCTATATGAGGATGGGAACAGAAACGGCTTCTGTGTAAAAGTACAATGCTAACCGGGAAGACACACCAAAACCAGGGCGCCAATCTATCGCAGGACACACACACTCACACAACCACTCACTATACAAGGCAATTTAGAGCATTCAATTGACCTGAAATCTATGTTTTTGGACTGTGGGAGGAAACCGGAGAACCTGGAGTAAACCCACACGGACACGGGGAGGACATGGAAACTCCACCCAGATCGGGACTGAGAGGCAAACGTGCTAACCGCTAAGCCACCGTGCTTTCAGTCGATGACATGAAATGCTGATAGAACTACAAGGTTATTTCAGTAAACAGGATGTGGAACTAAATCAGAATACGTGTTAGAAATCATGACGCCCTGAACCTCGGATGCTAAGAGTTCCTCAAACTGGACTTCTGATATCGAGTGACGCTGGACTTCTGGAAGAATATAAGGCATCTAAATTCTTAAGACAATGTAAAAAAAAAAAAAAAAAAATAAGTTTGATTTAAAATGTAAATAACCTGGGCTTCATTTGTGGACCGGGTGACCAAGCTTCTTTCCATATGGAATTTGCATGTTCTTTCTGTGTTTCGTCTAAAACACAAAATAAACCGAAGTCTAAATGTCTGTGTGAATGTGAGTGTATCTGTCCTGTGATGCTTGGTATGTTCCCACCGTTTACCCTGTGAGCGCTGAGAACACATTCCTTTGGGTTGTTTACAGAAGCTGAAAATCCTTAAACTCCTGCAATACTGTCCAGATCACTGTTCTGTTGGTCGGTTAGTGACCCGCTGCGGTGCACTCCTAATTATCGAGTGTGTGATTGCAGTCACTGATGTGGGGCTGAGTCCGATCGTATGGTAGATTAGACCGCGTTCCTGCTTCACCAGCTGGTGCCGTCTCAGGAGTCCAGCCCTCACAACCATCACACGCGCGGGGATTTTACTGCTAGTCTCAGTGGGAGAGAGTGGTTTCCATGACTGGCTTGCACACACACACACACACACACACACACACACACACACACACACACACACACACACACACACAAATGCATATAAAAACATTCTGTGTATTTGCATTCCTTACAGTAGAAAACAGTGGGAGGAAGTTGCACCTGAGTGCACTGCTACACCCTCCTTTCCTTCATTACCCAGCATGCACCAGAATTTACCCTCCCAACCAGAGTACACGCTCACACACACACACATCCACAGACACTCTTAATGCTGCAATCCTCTTTGTAAAAGTGACGTGTTTCTGTCAGAAGCTGGTGACCGGCAGAACGACCTGCATCCACCAGCAGCACCACTAATTTAGTAGCTTGTTCTCCTCCAGGTCACGCATCCTACGTTTCTATTGGCTCCTCAGAGCCGTAACCAACCAGCAGTAACAGGATGCTGTAGCATGGAACTTCTCGTGACCGCCAGGACCAGTGTTTTTTTGGGACGGACTCAAGAGTTTCAGTCTCTGGTGTGAAACTGCTTCAGAGGAACATATTTGGGTTCGAGTGCACCTGTGTACAGGGAACCCTGCCGTGACCCCCGGTGAATGTGCCCCGGGTCCACAGTGGAGGAGTTTGTACAGATTTTTGCTCCAATGGACGGCCACAGCTACGAGAGATACTCAGACGGGGAACAGGACGGCTTCCGAATCGATTACCGCCGCATCGTGGGGAACACTGAGCCGGCCAGACCCTGGCTTTCACCCCGAGACCCAGAGACACACTCTCATGGGATGTTTGGGCACAACACACCACACGGGCACGGACACGGGCACGAGACGGCGGCCCAGCGCTACAGCGCCACCCGCATCCAGGCAGGGTATGAACCAGAGAGGTGAGACTGACAATTTGAATCCGTCATGGAATAAAGTTGACTGTGTTTCCTAATATTTAGAGTTTTTTTTTTATTTAAAAACGCTGAAGAAACTCAAATCTTAAACACTTTCATACGCAGTTCAAAATCATAAAGCACAAAAAAATGCACAAAAAACCACATGGACTGGAGCTGATGTGAGCTGCCAGACAACTTTTGGTTGTTATATACATCTGGCCTCTCCTGGATTGATCACAAACGTAACATATTTCGTTACAAAGCGATGCAGAAGCTCACTTTACAACTTTTTCTGCAATTCGTACTGCTTCATTATTTATAATGACATAAATATATGATTATTACTTAAAATCGTCTTTTAAATTATTATGCAAGAGTTATTTGGTGGTGGCTCAGCATTTTGGGAAGCCATGATATAATCCGCTTACTCATCTTTTGGTTTGTTATCCACAAAATTAACAGATTGGCATAATACATTTTTAACTATTCATTTAAAAGTCATTAAAAATCCTTGGGGGACTGTGTACCTGGAACTGACGTGTTCCAATCCTCTTAGCCGCGACGTCCTGGAATCGAGCTGCAGGTCGGTCAGAGGGTCAGACTCACTGAGACTCCAAAATTAGCTTCCTCATAAAGTCAGCTTTTACTTTCATCTCCTCCGGTCCTCACTGCAACTCAACAGAGACAGAATTAATACCAACGTGTCGTGTACAAGTAAACGTGAGCAGGTGTATCAGTGATGCCTTCTTATTCTTAATGTTCTTATATAACACTGTTAGTCCTCTAATCTCTACGGTACATTTCTTTGCCAGTGAAGTTAAATGAGCATGAGGATTTCATTCGAAACATCATGTATATTTAATCTGGGAGTTAAAGCAGGAACCTTGCTAAAAGCAGCAGATTAAAGGCTTTCAGTTACAGAACATATTAATATGCAACACGTTGGAGGATGAATTCATGGTGCAAATCCCTCAGATGCTTTCAAATAAAAAAAATAGAGCCAACATTTAAAAAGTGCCTGTTTAAAGTCCTTCTTTATTTTAATATATATATTAAAATATTATTTTCAGTACCACTACAGAAGCCCACAACAGAAATATGGATTTTTAATCAGACCTTAAAGACCTGAATGTGTTTTTTAAACTAATAAAATCATGGACACAACTAAAAAAGCTGTAGCATAAAATTAATTAATTGAATTAATGCTGAAGTAAGCCACTTAAAATCAAAGTATCACATAAAAAAAAATCTATGGCTCCACCTAGTGGATTTAATTCAATTAGCAATAATCCACAGCGCGGATGTTGCAGTAACAACCTTCTACTACAGAGGTCACCAAAAACACAGCTTTCTAAAAGGTCCATAGTGCAACTTTTCTAAAACACTGTCACTAAACTACGAGGTAAATTCTGGTTTTATTATCTCAGTTTAATTGAGTATTTACCTTTTTTTTGTCTGAAAAATACTTTTTTAAAATAAACCATCCGTAAGACTGATTACATCCAAATGCGCCGGGCAACAATTAAGTTCTGTATTTTAAAATAGATAAATACAGCCCTCTACCGGTACATCTGTGTCACTGCACTACAGTGTTACGTCTTATGAGAGAAAAGATCGAAGTAACATCACAGCTGTTCAGATGAGCATTTAAATCCAGACTTTAGCATCATTTCTCTTTCTATCTGTTTCCTCGGTCATACACAGCTTCATCAGGTGAGCATAATACAATTTTTTTTTATTATTCGGATTTGACGCGATTCTTACCGATGGCATCACGTCATAGCTGATCAAAGCGAGTTTCTTTCTGTAAATTATTTGGCACTTACATCATATAAAATCACAAAAAAGTAAAACTGTAATCCAATAAAACAAAATCCAAATGTGCTGTTTAAGATGGTGTACGTACCGTACTGTAAGGTTACAAAATCGAGAAACGGGCTTGAACCGAGTCCCAATTCAATTCAGATTTATTATGTAGGGGACTAGCTAGAGTGTGCATCTTGTAGGTCTGTAGGTCACTTATGAAGGGAGCAACAAGCCGTTTGGGATTCTGCAAATCTCTGAGGTAAATTTCTGTAACAAAATGTTTTACAAAATTTTTTATGATAAGCACGAGAAAAAATGTACTTTTAAGAGTAATGTTTAAATATGCTGATTGTTTCTATATGTTTTTTTTTGTATGTTAATATATTTTCAGTAAGTTTAGCTCGATTAAAAAATTGAAGTTTACTTTTTGAAAAGAACCTTCTGGAGATTTGCTTGATTTTTTTTATATTAATCACATCCACATCTTCACTTAAACTAAATAAATTGTATAAATCGTTATTGTTTATTAAACAAAGACATTTTAATGTTTATTCAGGATACATTTCACCTATTCATTCATTAAACTTTCGCTTAATCCTCTACTAGGGTCATGGAGGCATTTAATTCAGTTTAAATCCATGTTTTTGGACTGTGGGAGGAAACTGGAGCACCCAGAGGAAACACTGTACACACACTTGGCGAGAACATGGAAACTCCACCCAGATCGGGATTCGAACCTGGATCCCCAGCGCTGAGAGGCGAACATGCTAACCACTAAGCCACCGTGCCACCCACTTCCACCTAAAGGAGCTTTTATTATATCTTACTTTAATATGATTCTGCTTTGCAGCTGTAACAGCTTTCTACAAAATAAAATTCATTCATCCGATTGTAATTATTTAACGATGATCAGTGACGGACGGGCGACCAGTCCGGGTGTTTCCCTGCATTTAACATTCTACACGCTGACTTTTTGATTTAATGAATTATTTCGCCTTCTTGGAAGCGACCTTGTGACCTGTGGTGTGCATGTGTATGCAGCATGGCCGATTACCTGATCAGTGGAGGAACCGGCTACGTGCCAGAAGATGGACTCACTGCTCAGCAGCTGTTTGCGATTGGAGATGGTCTCACGTATAAGTAAGTTACCACCTTACGTTTTAGATTTGGATGAAAATAAAAGGTATGTTCTGACTGATGTTTCTTGATGTTTAGTGATTTTCTCATCCTGCCTGGGTTTATCGACTTCACCTCAGATGAAGTGGTGAGTACTTGTGTTTAGGATGGGCTCAGATCAGCGCCGGTGCTTGTTATCGCCCCAAGTAACTTCACTCAGACACTTTTAATGAGTTAATGAAAGTCTGCTGATCAGATGCTCATTGGGGTGAAGATCCCAAGTGTATTGGGCATGTTCTCACATGCAGATGGTGTGTGTATGCGATCCCAGATCATCAGTAGCTTTTGATGAAAACAAAAACAACATGCAAAGATGTTACTAAAGGCATCTGTATAACTCTTTGAACAGGATGCAACCACCACCGTGCTTCACAGTGGGCATGCTGATCTCATGAGAATGGGCAGTGCTGGGTTTTTGTTTTTTGATCAGATGGTCTTTTCACTTATTAACATTTCTTTAAAAAGCCCAGTTGAATTATTATTTTGTTAACAGAATTGTGAGTTTGTGAAGTGAAATGTCATGTGATTGTAGGATCTGACCTCTGCGCTGACCAGGAAGATAACATTAAAGACTCCTCTCATCTCCTCTCCCATGGACACGGTGACTGAGTCCTCCATGGCCATCGCTATGGCTGTGAGTATAACACAAATAAACTTATACACATTAATGACATCATGTGATCTTAGTCCTGACTCTCTGCATGCACGCGTACTGTAGCTTATGGGTGGGATCGGCATCGTCCATCACAACTGCACACCTGAGTTCCAGGCCAATGAAGTTCGGAAAGTAAAGGTAAATCCAGCGTGGATGTTATTCCATAATTATTTTTTTTATATTTAATTTGCAGAATTGTTAAGAAGGCCAGAGTAAAAGTACCAATATTCACACAGTCTGTTTTTTTCCGGCGTCAGAAATTCGAGCAGGGTTTCATCACTGATCCCGTGGTGATGAGTCCTCGCCACACGGTCGGTGACGTGTTCGAGGCGAAGCTACGACACGGTTTCTCCGGCATTCCCATCACCGAAACCGGCAAAATGGGCAGCAAGCTGGTGGGCATCATCACGTCACGAGACATCGACTTCCTCTCAGAGAAGGACTACAGTCGCCCACTAGAGGACGTAAGTGGCGTAACTTCAGGTGGTCGACTACCTCATAATAATCGAATCAGTTTTCAAATCTGCAAAAATGATATATATCCTGATTTGAATCAACCAGGCAATGACAAAGAGGGATGACTTAGTGGTTGCACCAGGAGGTGTCACGCTGAAGGAGGCTAACGACATCCTGCAGCGCAGCAAGAAAGGTCCATTATTTATATATTTGTCTTTTTCAGACTTCAGACTCAGCGTCACTGTAAACTCCTGACGGACTGACCTCTTTAATCCTGTAGGAAAGCTGCCCATAGTAAACGACAGTGACGAACTGGTGGCCATAATCGCTCGCACCGATCTGAAAAAGAACCGCGAGTACCCTCTGGCCTCAAAGGACTCACGGAAACAGCTGCTATGTGGTGCCGCCATCGGCACTCGTGATGACGACAAGTACCGCCTGGACCTGCTCATGCAGGCCGGAGTGGACGTGGTGGTGCTGGTAGGTCTCAGAGTCAGGTGGTGGATTTTTTTGTGTGTGTATCTGTTGTATAACTTTGGCTGCTGTTTGTATTTCAGGACTCGTCTCAGGGAAACTCTGTGTTTCAGATCAGCATGATCAACTACATCAAACAGAAGTTCCCTGAGCTGCAGGTGGTCGGAGGAAATGGTACGTTTTTCTTTCCATCATCAGTTGGTATGAGTTTGTTTGAATGTGGTTTGAACATGTTGCGTTTATGTTCTTTGTGTAGTTGTGACGGCTGCCCAGGCCAAAAATCTTATTGATGCAGGAGTGGATGCTCTTCGAGTGGGCATGGGCTGTGGATCAATCTGCATCACACAAGAAGGTGAGTACTAGATGGCGAGGGAATATAGAGGAGACTAGCGGAACACCCATGCCTCACCACAGGGAGAACTTAACAAGGTGAAAGTTGAAAGGCAGTTGTTTAAGTGATGGCTTAGAGTATATATTTTTCAAATGAACATATTATTATAGAGTGAGGTTTAGGGCAATAAAAAAATCTGAAATTAATATGTGGAATGAATATAGTGTGAGCTGGGACTATGATGTACATCCGTCTGCTTTTTTATATTAATTTATCAGTAGGTTTTCCAAGTACATGATAAGAAAATAAGAAAAAAATGGAGCCAAGTTTCAAGGACATGGTACAAGTTTCAGCCTTGTAGGTACTCAAGAAGACCCTAATGTGACCCTAAAGGCTTCTTAAGTTCAATGGTGATATTAAGAAATTATGACATAGTCCTAAAATAAGACTAACGTTTTCTTTTTTCTCTGCAGTCATGGCTTGTGGACGACCCCAGGGCACATCTGTTTATAAAGTGGCGGAGTACGCGCGCCGGTTCGGGGTGCCAGTGATTGCTGATGGAGGCATTCAGACGGTCGGCCACGTGGTGAAGGCTCTCGCTCTCGGAGCTTCCACAGGTTGGTTTTATAAACTCAGAATAGTATCATTATGTTTATGTTTTATATCACTTACCTTTATCTTTGTTGTCATAGTGATGATGGGCTCCTTGCTGGCGGCGACCACCGAAGCTCCAGGCGAGTATTTTTTCTCCGATGGTGTCCGGCTCAAGAAGTACAGAGGTATGGGTTCCCTGGATGCCATGGAGAAGAACAGCAGCAGTCAGAAGCGCTATTTCAGGTAAACTCACATCAATATATATATATATATATATATAAAATATAGAAATATATTTAAATGTCTGTATTTAACTAGTGTTTCATTAAGGTCACTGTTCAGGTCTTTACATACTTTTTTGGCTGTATGTGTGTGTTATTGTGAAAGTTAAACTGTGGGTGTGTAAAGCAGTCACTGATTAAACATACACACCTGTAATGAACCTGTGATGTCACAGTGAGGGTGACAAGGTGAAGGTCGCTCAGGGAGTATCGGGCTCCGTTCAGGATAAAGGCTCCATCCATAAATTTGTCCCATACCTCATTGCTGGCATCCAGCACGGCTGTCAGGACATTGGAGCAAAGAGTCTGTCCATCTTACGGTACATCTGTCATTTAACATTCTCTCAATAAAAAAAACGGTAGAACACAGAATGACATCATCATCTTATGGAAGGTTGTCAGTAATGTGTGTGTGTATGTGTGTGTGTAAAGCTCCATGATGTACTCTGGTGAGCTTAAGTTTGAGAAGAGGACCATGTCTGCACAGGTGGAGGGTGGGGTCCACGGTCTGCACTCGTAAGTCTCCTCCTCACCTGAGCCATTTGTAGTCCCGGTTACGCGGCTCTTTTATAGCACCTACTACAAACAGCTGCCATGTTAAAGGAACACCTCCACCAAGTGGTAATGGTTATTAAATACACAACACCAGTGAGACAACAGTTACACACTCAGTGAGTCACCCATTTATTCAACCAACAACATATTGTCTGATTTTTAAGATATTTTATAAAATATGTTAAAAAAAAATAAGGCTTTTGACCTGCAGTCGATGTTCTAATTCATCTCGAAAAGTTTTAAGGAATAAACTATAAACATAATCTGGATCTATTTGTTCTAATCTATACCTATAAATGCCAAAGCCCTCACTGACTGACTCCCTCAACAATTCTCCAAGTTCCCTGAACCTACAAATTCCCAAATTCAGTGGTTTGTTCGATTTCGCCAAACACAAGACCCCTCTAGTGTTACATTGGGGTCTTGGCGAGTACCTACAAAGCTGAAACTTGGCTTAGTTATTCCTGATTGTGTCCTTGGAAAACCCGATAAATTCCTGTAAGGAAGCGAGCGCATGGACATCGTAGACACAACTCACACTATATTCATTTTACATATTTATTTCAAATTTTTAATTGTCACAAACCTCACTCTATAATGTTCATTTGAAATACATACAGTCGTGCTTAAAATGTTACATACCCTTGCAGTATTTTTGGGTTCTTGGCCTTTCTTCAGAGAAAATGAATGATAACACAAACTTTTCCCCCTCATGGTTAGCGGTTGGGTGAAGCCATTTACTGTCAAACGACTGTTTTCCCTCTTTTTCTCACAAGGACAAGCGAAAACATCCAAATGACCCTGATCAAAAGCTTACACAGCCTGGTTATTTTGGCCTGATAACATGTACAGGAGTTGACACAAATGGGTTTGATTGGCTACTTTAGGTAACATCCTCAGCTGTGACCCGTTTGTTTGTAGTGAGTTTCTGGGATTCTGACGGACTCGTGTCTTTCATCCAGCCACTGACGTTTCTGGATTGTGCGTCATTAGGAAAGCAAAATAAATTGTCACCGGATCTTTGGGAAAATGTAGTTGAACTGTGAAAAACAGGAAAGAGATTCAAAAAAAAAAGTATCCAAGGAATTGATAATGTCAATCAGCAGTGTTCAATCAGGGTCTCTGTGAAAACCAAACCACGGTCGGGTGGACCAACAATTTTCACGGCAGTTGTGACCAAAATTTTTGTAAAACCCTCCACAAATGCCATCAGCTGAAATACAGGACTTTCAGAAAATCAGCAGTGTGGCTGTTTCAAGATGCACAATAAGAAGGCACTTGGAGAAAAATGGGCTGCATGGTCGAGTCACCAGAAGAAAGCCATTACTGCACAAATGCCAAAGTATCTCACCTACAATACACCGAAGAGCAAAAAGACAACCCCTAAAACTCATTGAACAAGGTCATTAGGAGTATTGAGACCAAGGCCTATGATGAAAGAACATTATTCCTACTGTAAAGCACTGCGGTGGATCTTGAGGTACAACTTGGTCAAAGTTGAAGGAAATGTGAATGCAGCACGTAATCAGCCAATACAGGCAGATTGCATTCATCAGTCCAGAAGCTGCGAGCGGGACGTACTTGAAGGTTACAAAATGACAACAATCCAAAACACAAGGCCAAGTCGACCTGAACAAAGTGAAGGTTCTAGAGTGGCCATCTCAGTCTCCTGACCTCAGTATCATTGAGCCACTCTGGCGAGATCTCAAGCACTCAGTTCATGTAGGACAGACCAGGAACTTACAGGAACTGCAGGCTTTTTGCCAAAAAGAATGTACAGCTTTAACATCTGAGTAAATAAAGAGCCTCATCCACAACGACCACAAAAAACTTTAAGCTGGTTTTGATGTTAGAGCGCGCAATACAGGGTATTAACAACTAGGGTACGTGAACTTTTGATCAGGGTCATTTGGATGTTTTCGGTTGTCCTGATTAAAAAAAGAGAAAACAGTCGTTTGACAAGAAATAGTGTCACCCAGCCACTGACCATGAGTGGAAAAAAAGGTTTGTGTGTTATCATTCAAATTCTCTGAAAAAAAGTGAAGAAAGCTAAAATTCTGGTGGGGTATGTAAACTTTTGAGCACAACTGTAAATTCAAAAGCCATTACTCATTCAGAACAATAACCTTTCAACTTTCACGTTATCAGGTTTATCCCCCGTAGTGCAGCACAGGTATTCAGTGTATTATAGAGACACAGCAATCCCCTGTTAGCTGGTAACCCTTCCCCCCCCCCCCACTCACAGCAGTCCACCTTCAAACATGTGTTCCCTCATTTCTTGTTATGGAAATGTAGAGTTACATGTGAAATTGTCTTTTTTTCCTCTTTTTTATGCTCACATTGTAGATATTCTTTTGTTCCATGTAAGTACTCAGCCGTCGCGTCTGTGTCTCTGTTGTTAGCCATGGTGGAGGG
>JAOUQT010168923.1:0-18339 GCA_025769995.1 Xyliphius kryptos
AATCTGTGTTTAATAAACGCCTATTTCTTCAACCTCACCTGGATCCTGCTCCTTCTAGCTCCCCTCCGTGCGAGCTAATGGTAGCTCCCCTCCGTGCGAGCTACCTAATTCGGCAGCCGGCACGCTAACGTGACACACTGATCACCCCATATTGTAACAGACCTGGCTTTTTAACTTGGTCCTTTTTGTATTTGTAGCTTAAGCCCTTGGCCTTTATTCTCTAAAATTTCTCCATTTTCTTATTAATTTAATAATATGTAATGCAATGTTTTTCAACAGTTCAATGATTTTCTCACATATTTGTTGGTAAATTTGAGATCTTTTGGTCATTTTGACTGCTTTGTTGGTTTTGTACCAAATCAGGATTAAAAACACCTGTTAATATCACAGAATTATTTTGTCATTTTATTTATTAGATTTAATTTCGACATTGTTTAGAATTTGTTGATATCTGGAAATGCAAAAAATGATATTTATTAACAAATTAAATTAAGTTACCCAGCCATAACATTGAATATCTCAGACTTTGGGTTGTATATTGTAAAAAACAGATTCCAAAAATGTTGGGACACTAAACAAATTGTGAATAAAAATTTTATTCGTAATAGAACATAGATGACTGTTTAAAAGTTTAATTTGAGTAAATGTAACATTTTAAAGGAAAAATATGTTGATTCAAAATTTCAGTGTCAACAAATTGGGACAGTAGCAATAAGTGGCTGGAAGAAAAAATGGAAATTGAGCATAACAAACAGCTAGAAGACCAGTTAACACTCATTAGGTCAACTGACAACTTGATTGGGTATAAAAAAAGAGCTTCTCAGAGTGTCAGTGTCTCTCTGAAGCCAAGATGAGGATCACCAATTCTACCATTGTTGCGCAGCAATACCAGAATGGTGTTACCCAGCATAAAATAGCAAAGACTTTTAACATTTAGCACATCATACAGAGGAAGGTGCAACAAAGAAGGCCCAAGATGATTGAACAGTTAGAGGCCTGTATTAGACATGAGAACTTGAGAAACTGGTCTCCTCTGTCCCCAGGCATCTGTTGAGTGTTCTAAGAAGAAGGGGTATCCCACACAGTGGTAAAAATGGCCTTGTCCCAACTTTTTTGGGATTTGTTGACGCCATGAAATTTTGAAACAACATATTTTTCCCTTAGATAAATAGATCTAATAGATTTGTGTTCTATTCTGAATAAAATATTAGATGTTTTCACATCATTGCATTCAGTTTTTATTTACAATTGGTTTAGTGTCCCAACTTTTTTGGAATTCGGTTTTGTATATAATTTTAATAGTATAGTAATAGTATAATAGTGTTTTTAATATATACAAGCTGCATTAGCCATTGGACATTACTTTTAGATCATGTATCGGAAATTGCTGTGTATAACCTTCACATCACTGCAAAATTTATTAACACAAAAGATTCATTGCAAATTTATTCATTTCATTGCCTATTTCAGTGTCATTAAGCACCAGTCCCTCAATTTTGGGGACAAAAAGAGGCCAGTAAGCTGATTTACAGGAAGGTCCTGATTTACCTCTTGTTTTGATTACTGTTAACTTCCTTCGTGGCAATTCTGCAAATCTTTTTTTTGTCTGAAAGGAGTATGCTGTCATATACAGTATGTTGAGCAAAACGTGCTTTTGTGCTGGTACTATGTGTGTGGCAGGGAGTGTCATATTTTGTGTGTTTACAAAACAATGCCGTGTTTGTATGTGGGGGGTGGGGGGATTTCGGGAAATCTAGGGCCTTGGGGCTTTGTGTTTGTTGGGCGTTGGCTCTGATTGCTTGGGATGTGCACCCATTGACTGCAGCTTTTGTTTCTGAAACTTAGTAAAGAAGGATGGAACAGAATTAAGGACGTAAACCAAGGCAAATAAAAAGTGATTTCCCAAATTACATGAAAGGGATACACCATATGGTAGTCTTGTGAGAAGCTGCTACCAGTTTTTTATGTGTACAAAACTTTCCATAATAGAAGTCATTCATTATGAATTTGTTGATTTCTGATGTAGCTATTCCTAGACAACCTTACTAAAAATACACCATGGCTTCTAACGGGCTAGTTCTAATAAGCATGCAATTTACCCACAATGCTAATAGTAGAACCTAAGGTTTATGTTTTATTACTAAATCTTAACTAATAAGCTAATCAATGTCTAAAATCAAAATTAAAAACATGCCTGAATGGATAGCTGGAACAACATTAATGCTGTAGGACATTTAAAAAAGGTTTCAGTACCGTTCTCACCTTTGATTTTGGATTTCTCCCACATGCCTCTGTTTTTTTCTACTTAGCCAAATAAAAAATGCCAGTATGTGAAACGTGCATATGTATAAAGAGCATGTGATACTTAGCACCCCATCTTGCTCAATTTATTACAAGGATCAGTGCTATTAATTAAAGCAGTAGCTTAATAAAAATTTGTATTAAATTCAGTTTCTTATCAGTATTTCTTATATTAGAGTAGTACGTTTTACAACATACAGAAACCACTGATGTTGCCATTATGTCTAATGAAATTAAGTTTTTTTCAAATATTTTTCATCTTTTGAAATTAAAAATGATTTTTTCAGTTACGCTATTGATTTAAAACACACCCATCTCCAAACACACTATAAAATGCTATTTAGATCTTATGATTAAGTTGTTTGGCTGGTCGTTACATGTTCATAGTTAGGTGACCTCTAGTTAATTTACATTAACTATAAAAAATAACTGAAAATAAATGGTAAAAACAGCGATGGATTAGCGCCCTGTCCTGGGTGTATCTGCCCAGTGCCCAAGATGTTCTCCCCTGGATGGGCATGGGGAAACCCCCCGCGACCCTCATAAAGGAATAAGTGGAAGATAATGAATGAATGAATTATTGGTAAAAAGAGATCTATTGCTTAGTTTTGTAGGAGGACTGAAATCACAGGGCTCTTTTAACATGTTTACCATCTCATCTTATTAGCTTACGATTAATCCTCTACTAAGGAGGTTCCCCATGCCCATCCAGAAGAGAACGTTTCAGGCGCTGGGAGATACACCCAGTCACATTCACTCAGACACACTGTCACGTTCGGGTGCTGGCGGCAGAAACGGGAAGCTCACACGGAGGGGAGCTTCCGTAAGCTTGCACGGAGGGGAGCTAGAAGGAGCAGGATGCCAGGTGAGGATCCAAAAGGCGTTTATTAAACACAGATGGAACGCTGAAGAACAAACACAAACCAACACAACGAACGGGACAATATAAATGAGACGCGACAAAGACCGACGGAACTGAGGAGCATATAAAAGAAAAGTCCATGTCACGTGACAAATAAGGAACCAATGAGAACAGAACACAAAATAAGGCAGGTGAGCCGAGCTCACCTGACAGTTTCTTTTTGACAACTGACTTGTGGTGTTGTCTCAGTTGCTAAGTTGCTTTGGATAAAAGTGTCTGCTAAATGACAAAATATAATGGAAAAGTAATTTTTCTAGCAGGGTTTCACAATTGGGGAAAAAAATAAGATAATTAGCACTCACTTTTAAACATATTGCCAAATTACTTGCATGGGCTTAAAATTGACAAACAGGAAGCACTGACTAGTGTTTACCCTCCAACATTTTCAAGCATCGTGTGATAGACGACAAGGTGCAAAGTATATCAGCTAAAATGGAATGAAGGATTTAAAATATTAAATCAATTTGATGGAGCGGAAAATAAAATACGATTTAGATCGAATGATTTTAAACCAGCAAATGTAAGTGGTGTTTTATGATTAATTCACAATAAATTAGTATCCTCTTGTTTAGTAAAAGTATTTTTTTTAATATAAAATTATATATGTTTGTATTAAATTATGAAACTAGCAGCAAAGAAGAGCAAAAGAAAAAGAAAATAACTTGAAAAAAAGTAAGGTGTTTTGCCATGCCTCCATCCCATAATATTTACACTGCTGAACTAGAATAAATTCACATGGTGATGGATACAGGTTAAGTGGGGAAGATAGCCTTTCTTTTGAACACATCAAAGGGCATATGTTTATAAATAATTTATCTTCCGTTCTGAAGCTAGATCTCTGTACCAGACACATTCTCCTATTGTGTGACAAGCAGATTTCATCATCTTGCTTTCACGTCGTGTCAGTGATGCAGGAGTATCTGGGCAAAAGAGAAAAGATGGGGGTTTGTGCCATGTTTTAGAGGTGCAGTCACTAAGACACAAATAAATAATTACTAACGACAAATGGGACAATTTTACTTGGATACATAATAACACAAATAAATGGAAATAGGATTCAACGTTGCAGGACCAAGAGAAAAGTTAAATAAGAATAGGACAAGCTGCCAAAGAAAGTAGGGGGGAAATTCTGAAAAAAAAAAGATACATCTAATTCCTTCATAGCTTTCTGATTCTGTTGAGGAAGTTGCCATGGTTACATGTCCTGATTCCAGCAGGATAAGAAGGGCTGCTGCTCTCTCCCCAGCGACTGGGCACTCCACAGCTGTGCCTTCTGTGTCTCTCCGTATTTCTCTCTCTCCTTCTCTCTCTCTCTTACACACACACGCACACTGTTTTTTTTTTTTTTTTTTTAACCACAGCAGTAAATTATACAGGGGGAAACAGCATAATGTGTGTATGTCTGTAAAGCACCTGGGATTGTCAGAAAATCTGTTTTCCAGTATCAAGGAAAACCTTATAGTAGGTTGACAAACGTCTATTTTTAGTTCTGTTTTTTTGTCTTTCATTTATTTAGTTTGCTATTTGCTTTCCATCTAAAAACCCTTAAACTAAACATTTTTATCCAGAATGTAGCATCACAAAAACCATTACACCAAACACATTCTTCAAAGCATTCTAAGTGGCTATTTTGATCATGGTAGTATGAGAAACACATGAGCCATCGAATCAAGCTAATGAGTAAGGCACCACATTCCCATCCTTGTTACAAGAAAAGAAACCTTGGGGAAATCCTGCAACCAATTTGCTGACTCGCTCAGTATCTCACACCTGGACAAGCAGCACAGCTCAGAATAATTATTAAAACATTGTATGTTTTAAAAATAAAAGGCTGTTTTGTTCAGTTATTAAGAACTGAACTATTTCTAGCTCATGGTATATTTTATTTTAGGTAATATTTTTTGCCAATTCAACAATCTTCAATAATTCTAAACTGTTTATTTATTATGAATTCTAATCCAAAATAAGTATAAAATAAGTGAACATCCTTTTTATTCATGGCACAGGAATATTAAAGTGTATTCTTTACACATTTTTTGTGGAATTATTAAATAGAAATGGATTAAAGGTAAAGGTTGTTCTACAAGCTATTAATTCATGTGGTGTACTCAGTTTACACGGATGACTTTTCAATTCTTGATTTATTTGTTTCAAATAAAGACATGTTGTAATTTGTCATATGTTCTTTATCTACGGATGTATTTACCTAATTTTAAGAACTTAAAAATGATGTGTAAAATGACAGAACACATTAGAAATTTACAAAAATAAGTCCAACTACCTCCAAAAAACTCAACACTGAGGTTTGACATTCTGGGCTCACCTTTCTCCAAGCCATCATTGCACATCATGTCTTCTCTTTCTGCTCTCTGATAAAAACATAACCACGCTCCGTCTTTCTTTTTAGGTTTTCTCAGAAAATGCTTTACTGCATATTGGTGCTCTAATGCCCGTGTAGATAAATGTTTCACCTCATGAGACTTCCTCCCTCATCTGATCATGAGCACAACCACTTTAAGTAGCCCATCCTTTGACTCCATTACAATTAGTTCTCAATTTGCCTTAGCTCGTATAAATTTCTTAGTTTCTTAAGCTTGTTAATGGTAACTTCAGTTTCATTTTACTGAACAAAGTCACTTAAACATATATACACACCTAAGTAGTGGTTATATAATTTAATTTAAATAATGGAATTTTAGCAATAATATGTTGGATTCCTTAGAAAATCAGCTACAGTCGCTGCACTTAAGGAAGAAATTAAATTGGTTCTGCAGAAAAATCCCTGTGGACACTGTAATCGATGTTAGTGCAGTAGTTTCCTGAAATGTTTGCAGAATTGTCTGGATGTTAATGCTGACTACTTTGTGCACTTAAAATAATTGCAGAAATCAAACATGACATATAGCTTCCCATTCATGTTTCTGAAAATAATCAAAGTTTTCCATAATTACAATTTTAGCATTCATTTTTAAGTTTGACTCTTCTAATAATGGATATTTAAAAGTAAACTCACAAATTTAATGTCCAAAAAAATAGCAGATACAAAAAAGCCAGTTTGAGACGTGAGAAATATTTCAAAAACATTTAAACATGGCAATTTAGAGCTGTTAATAACAATAAATATATATATATATATATATATGATATCAAATGGTTGAGGTCAACAAGTGATTGTTGGGTTTAAGTCACCTAAATCAACTAAAGTTATTGTAACCGTAATTTGGTACAAAAGCAGTATACAGGAGTATTCAGGCGGATAGAGGTTTTCCAGTTTGTTAACAAATGCAAGAGAAAATGATTGAGGTGTTTAAAATGATGTTTTAAAAAATAGCATATATCTCCCTTAAAAGTTCATGATTATCAATAAATGATTTAGGAGTCTGGGAGAATTTCACTGCATAATGTTCAAGGGCACAAATTTAGGATGTAATTTTTTTTTTATCTGTAGGCATTGCATCAAGAACCAGGGATTACTTTGGCAAACCTTGACAAGCACCACAATTACTTTTACAATTGCCAATTAAATTTTTTTGAACCAGATTTGTGACCTGAAGGTCCTGGTTCAATTTCCGGTCCTACCAAGTACTATGGCTGGAGGTCCTTTGAGCAAGACACCTAAACCCTAATTGCTCCCTGGGCATCGTATACAAGGCTGCCTGCATCGCTCAATGTGTGTAGTATCAGTATTTCAGGACCTTTTATTCACAAACTACACCATCCCGACTTTTATCAGTATCAAGTCCAAAAGTCAGGTTCTGTGGCAAAGGTAATTTACACTTCATTGATAACAGCATTGATGCAGAAAAGTACACTGAAATCATACAGTACGGTGGCTTAGTGGTTAGCACATTTGCCTCTCAGCGTTGAGGGTTTGAATCCCAATCTGAGTGGAGTTTCCATGTTGTACCCGTGTCCGCGTAGGTTTTTTCCGGGTTCTTCAGTTTTGTCCCACAGTCCAAAAACATGGATTCAAGGTAAATTTGCTTCTCTAAATTGTCCCCAAAGACATACTCCCCTGGATGGGAATGGGGAGCCCCCCCACGACCCTCGTAGAGAATTAAGCAGAAGATAACGAATGAATGAGTCCATCGAAATCTTAGAACAATACTGAATTTAAGATATTTTAGGGGATATAAATGCATATTTTAACAGGGCAATAAAGAACCACATGCTGCATACATTAGAAAGGCATTGCAAACGAAAAGAGTATAGGTACCTGACTGGCCTGTCTTCACTAGAGAAAATAGTTTTGTCAAAGTAAATGTAGGAAGCATTTACATTTTAAATGCACTTGTATCGAGCATTTAACCTTAAGTCCTCAGTTGCTCTTCTTTGAACTACAGATTTAGATGCACTTTTTAGTTGTAATTAAAATTTTACACCTGTAAGTGGCAAGTAAAATAGTTTTTTTTAATGTAATTAAATATTAGAAAATGTTCTAAGAAATATCAAGTTTTATGTGGCCATGCAGCTCCTTAATTTAAATTTCACATCATTTCAGATTTAAATGATTACAGAAAAACACCAAATACACATGTATATATGATGTGCACTATTACATGTACACCATCAAAGATGGTACTACTTATTACTATTAAGCAAAACACACAAATTATGCACAAAACCTGCTATTTGCAAAAATGTAATTACTACAAAACTTACAATAAAATCTGTCCGAACTAAACAACCATTTCTATTCTATCTTTACAGACTTTGCAGTATCCAGGGTAAGTTTTCCAATTGCTGTGGCTTTCATGCTTGTGTTGCTGTATGCAGTGATTGTGTGCTAAACATCAGTGTTGTGATGCCTTAGTATCCTGGCAGTATGTATGCTGTATTAGTGTTCTCAAACTTAAAATCTAAACATGCTGCCACACCAAGCACAACCAGTAGCTATTAGCTGGTTTGTTTGACCCCTAAAATGATACTTGGTCAGATAATGATATAAAGATAGATCTCTTCTTTGTTTACCCTGAAGGCACAGAAGTGAGTTAGTGAGTGAGTGAGCAAGTTAAGTGAGTAAAGGAGTAAAGGAGAGAGAAAAACTTATATGATGGTGAAGCATGATTCTGTGTTAAAACAGCATCCCGAGGCCTTCCTCCTGGAAAATGCAAATGCCTGCTTTATCCGTCAGGTCAGAGAATACGTCCAGTTGAGTCGCAACACATTTCCAGCAGCCCTACAGGCCAGCATACATTTTCATCTGCACTAAAAACTAAAGGGCAAAGAACTGACATCTAAATTACTTACTAATAAACATGTAAAAGCAGCAACATAAAAAACACAAATGGAAGACTTCATAATAAATGCAGGTATGAAAACTTTCCTGGTTGACACAGCAGCAAAAAAAAACGGTTTGGCTGTTTAAATTTTTAAAAGGACAGCTTTAGTTCAGTCAGAACTTTGGTGTAAAATGAAAAAAAAAAAATAAGAAAAAATAAATTATATACATTTTATAGAAGTTTGATTAATAATGCTGTTCCCTCCACAGCAGCCATTGCATCTGACATCCTCCCTTCGGATGGACGGTGTAAGATCAACAACTAAACAAATTATTCAATATTCCTTTTCCAGATATGCATGCATTTCTTGCATGTTGCTTGAAACTGCTTTTGTGAAAGAGATTATTCCTTTAAATTCCCACTTCTGGTTTAATACTATTATTGAAACTAATGGTGCTGAAATTTACCCTTTTTCCTCACGTTATTTATTCCTAAATGTCTCCCTTAATTATTTTTTACCCTGTAATTAAGAATGGCAGATGTGGCAACAAATACTTTACAAACTCTCACGACACATACAAATAAAAAATTTAAGTATTTGTATATTATTTTGATATTTAATTGCTAAGAGCTTACTAAATGCAATATCATGATGGTTTAGGTGAAGTCTAATTTACATTTTACTAGACTAAATAGTTAGGTGTTGATGTTTCAGAGAGGGGTTTCCATTAAACTGGATAGAAGGTGACTTTACATAAAATAATGTTGTATTGCCGTACATTTTTATTGCTGTAAATAATTTTATCATCATTTTCTTCATAGTGAGATGTTATCAAGCATGTATTGAACGTTTTATCAGCTATTATCTTTAGAGTAACAAACACTGCTCTGAAATTGAAAGTGAAAAAATATAATGTCATTTTAGATTTAAATTTCAGAGTTGTTAGGTCAACAGAGAAGGCATCTGATACTGCCAAATACCCCATTTTCCTATCTGATTTTCAGCCAGGAACTCTTTGATCCATCACTTAAAATTACTCAACAGCCATTCCTACCTACCCTTTAATTAGAGAGAGCTTGGTCAATGTCAGCCAAACGGGTTTAATGTGTTCTGGGTTAAAACAGTCACCCTGCTATGAAGAGATACACAGTTAATTTCAAGCCAACACCTAATGATTACCTACAAGGCAGAGAAGCCATACTTGGGCACCTGCTCAAAAGTCTTCATTAGCACAAGGAGCAGGTGGTACCACAGTGTTCCACCATATGTTTTTGGTTTCATTCTTTCCTTCCTTCATCTTTATTAAAAAAGGAACATTTTGGGGCATAATCAGGTGGTGGGCCATATGAAACACTGTGTGGAGTTACAGGTGACGAGCAGGTCAGTGATAGTGTAATGACAGGTCATTTATATCAATTTTATATATATCAGTGTTTCAAGGTTTCCTTTACACTCGTGTTACCTTCTCAAAATAATGTATATGTGAGGAATCTAATTTTTAATAAAACTGGCAGTTGGTTCCCAGTGGGTCAGCTGAAAATATTGGCACTATTATTGAAAAAATAGCTTGAAGGAAAGTGCTGACAAACTGTGCTATGGGAAGGGGGAATGAAGAATTCAGCTGAAATAAGAGTTTCATTAAAACAAAAATAATTAAACTGATACAAATACCTTAAGGGTGCTTTGTAATGAGCTGGTAATCTTGCACTGAGAATCCTGCGTATTGAATGCACACCAAAACACACACACACGCTATGCACACCGTACTGATAAGCCTGTTAATGGACCGCACACTATTTTCATGTGGTGAGTTATGCAGCATGAATTTAAGGAGGAGTGTATGAGGTGGAAGCTCAGATCAATGACGTCGCACATAACTATCTATTACAAGAGCTTTTTAAATTGTGAATATGCCTAATTGCCATCAGGAGCATCTGCAGCTGTGCTAACTTCGTCTGTACAGTAATCAAAGAGCAGTACATGAGAGACCTCAGTATAGTTGACAGACCTCAGTATAGTAAATAGGCTGATAGAATTACATATCGGTAGTCGTATAGTTTCTGATTATCTTATAAACTAAATTAATTACTGTTAAAGATAATTTTATATGTCTACCAAAAATAAAAGTAGAAATTAAACTTAAATAAAGCCGTGAAGTTAATAGAGTTTAAATAGCTTCAACTATAGATAATACCATGTACTTTACATAAGTAAAGAACAGACAAGCACCCTGTAATGGTTTCCTTTCCTCCCTTGATTGTACAACTCTCTGATCTGTCTTAGGACATGAAATAAAGGCATAAATTCTGAATGATAAGACATTTTTCCTATCCTAGCTGTTTTGCTAACATCAGCATTTATTCTGTGAGATATTATTGTTTTAGATTTTATATATATTTTTTTTTCCACAGCAGTATAAAAAATGGGTGTAAAAAACTGATGCATTGTGGATCATTGGCCGCTGCAGTATTAATTCACATTGTATTGTTGACAGTAAGACTGAGATAAGATGAGACAGGTCTAAGGGTGCAAAGACACCCTGGATTCTAAAGATGGATGGGGATTGTACTGCCAGGGTGAGAGGCTCGGGACATGTCTGTTGTGTAATGGACCATAAGTTGATTTGAATGTGTTAAGTAAAAGAAATGACATTTGTTAGGGTTTAAAAGCATTTACTGGCAAAGGCAGAAGACAAGACCATAGCTATTCAGAAATGACACTCCTCAGACGTAGCCTTTTATCTTATTATAGGATGTGTTACTCACTTTAAAAAGAATTTAGAAATTAGATATCCAAATCTCAGATGACGAAAGGTAGAGTAAAAGCAGAGAGAGAGAAAATGAGAACAGTAGAAGGTGAGAGGTAGGCAGAGAAAGTGATAGAGTGGGAGAATTAGTACTGATGGTACTAAAAGTGCATGTAAATGCAACAAATCCATAAACTGATTTTGTAATATGACAGATTTTTTGTATTATCTTAAAGTAACATTAGTGGGAATCTATTGTGTTTTAAAATGATCTTCCGATGGAATGTTTTCCACAACACACAGGTCGTCTATTGATTTTCTTAGCTACTTCGACTAAAAAGGGTCTGGAAGCCTATCCCAGCACTTACTGAGTAAAAGGCTAGAAATACACTCTATGAGAGAGAAACTACACAGACACTGCAACAGCCATCGCTAAGTTACATGATCTCATTTGGTGATGTTTTTGTATTATTAGTAAGTCAAGCAGATATGAGAGAAACAAAAGCCCACTTAAAAGTACATAGCCTGCAGTATCTAAAAAATGATGAATCTACAAATGAAAAAAAAACACATTTGACATTCTCCAAAGGTAATATTCAGCACAGAGTGAAAAAAAAATGATGACAATGTGATTATTATATATTTATATATATATTTAGTTATTTAGCAGACGCTTTTATCCAAAGCGACTTACAAGTATCCCAACTTGGTTGGGGTCAGAACACAGGGTTTAAATTAACTTTTTTTATGGATGAACCTGTGAATAGAGGATTAATTAAACAAATTAATAAAATTATTTAAGTAGGGGTACACAACCTGCTGTTCAGCTTAAAGATTAAGTTTAAGTTTATTTAAGAGTTAAATTGAGAGCCGCAGGGGCCAACAGTCATGGGGTAATTTCAGTAATTCCAATTTACCCATCAGCAGGTATTTAGAATGTGGAAGAAAACTGGAGTATGCAGAGATTTTCCACTAAAGCACATGGAGGATATTTACACTCCACAAAAAAAAAGGGATCTTTGATCTTTGTGAGGCGGAAGTGCCAAACACTGCACCACCATATGCAGCATTGCAAAACAATACTATAATAGTAGGAATATATAATATTTAGGATAATTCTGATAAACAGAAATGTGTAGAGTTGGGTAGAGTGAGTACAGTAAAATTAAAAAAAAACATTACTGTAAGTTGTAAAATACAACAGTACTGACTGGTGAAAAATTTGATGGGAATTATTTTAAAAGACATTTTCAATTCTGCCTTTCTTCTTTCTGTATTCTCTGTAGCTCAACCCATAATTTTAAACTGACAACACCCATTCGTTATTACCTATTCCTGCTTTGTTGATTTGTTAGGTTGCTGTGCGTTTGCTGTATTATCCCATCTGGCTCTATTATGTACAGCCTCTTAATTGTTCTTCTTTTGTTCTGTTTTTTTTCCCCCTCTAGATTGAGATTCGTGACACAAAGGATCCCCGATTTGGTGTCCCGCGGTTTCACTGAAGATACGTCACCTCCTTCACTTTCCTCTGTTTTTTTTTTTTTATCCCCCTGCCCTCCTCTCCTTGTCCTCTCAGGTTTGAGTCTCTGACCGCTGTTGGGAAACTGTTTGCTCGGCTTTTGTAATATAGGACTGGCTTGGTGCACACATCAAGAAGTGAACCTATTCCACACACCTGTTTAAAAGAATTCAGAACCAAGACAAAAGTCCATTTAAAAATGCAGCTTTACAAAACCTTTACAAAAGACTCTGGGAAAGTGACTAACTGTATAAAGTATTAATACTGTATTATGATTATTATGATTATTATTACAACAATAGTAATGATTGTGCTTGCAACGGCTGTATTATGTTCAAATGATCATTTTATTAAAAATGGGAAAATATATTATTTCTAGATTTAAAAATACATTTGAATTGATTATTGCATATGTACAAGTGCTTGGGTGCTACTTCAGACACTAAAAAAGCGAGCCAAAAATTAGTGAGAGAAAAGAAAGCAACATTTGTACAGCACAAGATGTAATTTTGAAGTCCTATCTTTCCTGGAAGATTTTGAACTCCCTTCTTTGTACACATGTGGTCAATTAAATTAGTATAAGAAAAAAATGCATTTATTTGTCAGTTAAAGATTTTTATGGTGACAGGGTACAAACATTTATTCACCAAGATATATTCACATCACCTTAATATATTACCAATTATTTGATAATGTGAATTCCTAAGTTAAATATTTGATATTGGCATGGAACTTCCAAAAAGCTACATTTCACAAAGCATCTCGGGTTGTTTAATCTTGCTCGCATTTCTATAAGGGTAATTTTCTTTTATTTTGGTGTGTGTATTTGCCACTTTGAACAACAGCAAGGCTGTCAAACACAATCAGTGACTAGCAACAGTTTTTCAAAATCTAGTAACAATAAGTTTGCAACTTGTTATTTAATATTGTTCGTTTTTGTCCTATTACAGTTCATTTGTTGATTTTTTTTATCCATCATTGTCCGAAGGGAAAGCCCTGCATGCTGCATTTTTCTCAGGCCCGACATGTGATGCACTGAGCAATTGTATTTTACCATCCCTCAGACCCTAAAAGCTGAGACTCTGTGAGAATCTACAACTGCACAGCACAACAAAGATCAACACATGATCTGTCAGAGCATGTTACTTGTCAATGGAAAAGACTGACAAAACATTGATTGTTGGCTTTTAAACTCACATGGGCTTGATATTATTTCAGCAACAAACAAATCCAGTGCAACGATCGTTCCCCATGAAAATAAATATTTTTATGTAACAAATGCTCTTAAACTGCACTATTCTCAATTCAGACCATCACAAGTTCCTCCGTATTGTATTGATATAATTTTAGATTCTTTATGAGAATAAAAATGTTGGAAGGCAAGCACTATACTGTCAGGTTATAAGTGTTTTCAGTGGTGTGATTGATCAAGATGAGATGGCATTGATTTGTTGTCAGTTTCCTTAATAAGCTGTATGAAAATGGCAAACTGAGCAAATACACATACAACACTCCATGTATATTTATTCTGCCATATTATGTGTTTACAGTAACATTAAAAGTTACATTTTCATCACCTTAAAGATTTGATTTCCTAATGTACATCTGGTACACTAACCTTCCTCACACAATGTATTGCTTGTACAGAATATGTGCACTCTACAAAGGAAGTTTTATTGACTTTAAATTAAAGTAACTTTTTGAGGCTTTTGAAATATTAAAAATAAGCATTTGGTCCTTGTTTGCACTGTAGAGCTTTGTGTTTGTGCAGAATGTTAAACACAAAGCTTAAGCATGTGATGTTTTGATGACACTGTATTCCTGTACTCTCATTTATTTGTATTTTTAAAGCCATTGCAGCTTCAGATAGCCACAGCCCCACAGCTACAAAGAAGGTATGGATAGATGTTTATCAGAGACATGAGGGTAAAGTTATGAGAAGTGGAGAAAGAGATGAGTGGTAGAGAAACAAAGTGGTACAGAAACATTTTCCCTAGTAATGCCTACACTTTGTGGACAAATCCACCTGTCTTTCATTAATTGATAGTAACACAAACTTATAAAAACGTTACTACAATAATATTACAAGTTAATATCCTTTTATCTAGGTGCTGCAGTGCCTGGCTTAAAAAAAGAAAAGTCACCACATGGATTTAACTAAGCAAATAGATAAGAGCCTCCTATTGGACAAATACTGCATGGGAGATTATTTTTACAGCTGGCAACAAGTTATTTAACCCTAAGTGATGCAATGACTAGCTTGACATTTGTTAAATAACCATGTTAAAAGACACTGTGATCGTATTAAAGAGGTTTCAAAAGAAACAATGGTAATGCAATGCTGAAACTACTAAAATCAGTTTAAGAAGTGTCCAACTACAAATCAAAAAGTGGAAGGGTTTTGCGGAAACGTCATATTCAAGTAAGTAATGTGGTTGAAATTCAACTTTAGAAATTGTTACAGATTATGAGTTGTTTAATAATGAAAGTAAGAGCATTTCCACATGCACAGTGTGAAGGGAACTATAGGGATAGGAAATAAACTGCTGTGTGGCCTTAAGAAAACCACTTTGCAGTAAAAATGGGTTTCCTTTGCCATGTTGCCAACCTTATATCTGTTTGTATCACAACATTTAAAAACAATGACAAAAATCACTCATGTTCTGTAACTAATTTTATGGTACTTAGACCTTCCCACTTGAATGTTGGACCACCATTGTTTTGTCAAATGTTTTTTTTTTGAAAGCGCTCCCTATTTCAGTAGGTCTCAGATCTGGACAAATTGCTAACATTTTATATTCTTGCTTTGTTGTTATTTTTTTCTGGGTGCTCCTTAAAGCATACCCTGGACCCCCAAAATATGTTCCAAAATTCTTTTTTTAGTCGACATACATTAAGAACGCATGCACACAATATAAACTCATAAATGCTTTTCTTTTTATATTCCATTAACTATATGATGATATGCTTTTGCCAAAAAATTTCACTTTTGGTCTCTTCTGTGCAGTGGACATTTTCTCTTTTGGATTGTAGTGCTCTTAAGGATGATAGTTCTGTTTTTTATGTCCGTTTCAACAGTGGGAAATTTTTTGTTCGTACTACCAACAATATGTTAGTTGCATAATCTGATAATTTTGTAATGACATTCCTGACAACAGATACAGAGACATTCAGGTTTTTAGAGATGGACCTGTAATCTTGAGATATACAGTATACCCCCCACGCTTAGTACACAGTCACATTTTTATTTATTTATTAAAATGTTCATAGTCAACCCATTTTATTTGCCACAATAACAAATTAAATGATTTCTTACGATTTTATAAAGGGGATGAACATTTTTTCTGGGAAAATTTTTACTCTGCTTTTTGATATTTTTTTTAATGCAAACAAAACCTACCTCCCATTTGACAGTTTAAGGTCATAAACTACATTAATTAAGCCATTAATTATTTATGTATTATGCAAAGGGCAACATTTATAAAAATTCTATAGCAGAATATATAACTTGAACCTGCCATCAAGAAACTACTGTAAACTAACTTTTCTAAAACTATTTTTGTACATTTTTAGTTGTTTAGGTTTGTAATGCCTAGATTTGAAACTAAAATACGTATGATTATTTAACTTTATGGAAACAAAACTGTGATGATGGCAGATTAAACTGTGTATTTTCTGTCCAACAGTTTTTGTTGTTTATTTAACAGAGTAGAAATCTAAATTGCTCATTCCACAGTGGATAGCGAAACCAATGCTTTTATGTTTGCAGGCAGCAATTCTGCATTTTGACTGTCATTTTGATTAAATTAAGTTGAATTAATTAAAAAGTCAAACATTTTAAGTCAAACAAGGATAATAATTTTTACACTAAATACTACACTTGTATCTTATTTGTTTCATTTATTATGCTAAAACTAAAAAATCAAAGGGATTTTTTTAAATATAATTTCTGTGCATAAGTGTTGGAAAAACTTTTTAGTTCAAATTTTTTAATTGTGGCCATTTTGTTCTTTTGATCCTTTCTGAAAAGCTACAATGTCACAAGAATCTTTCTGCAAGGTAGAATACAAGGAAAATGATCGACACTTTCACCACCATTCACACATTCTTGGTGTTAAAAAGCTATGAAAACCTACAAATTTTTATTTGAAAATTTGTGTCTGTTTTGCTGTTTACAGGTTCAAGCACTGTTGAAGAACCTGGAATGTTAATAAATTTCCTCATGCTATTAACTGCCTTGCCAGTTCAGATTGCTGAGGTCAGATGTCTATGAAATATCTTTGACCCTAAGGCAGAATTAATTTTGCTCATAAACATTAAATTATTTTTAAAAATAAAATAAAAACTCTTGTAGACACAGCAAGAACACACACATCACAAGTTGTCTCGTCTAGCTCAGTGTAAGATGTTTGTTCAAAAACTAAATGTCTCTTGAGGACTTTAATTGATTGACACACTCATCTAAGTTTATATTTAACCTGCCACAATTAGCACATGTATGTAATACATGAATAAGTGTAATCAATAAATTATTCATCATAATTTTTTGGTTTAACATCAAATGAAAAACAAAACAGCACGTAACATTATTGTGGAATATACTAAAATCAGGTGGGTTAGCTAAATGTTCATTATATTTATAAAAAAAGAGAGAAAATTAAAAGGCAATCAAAAAAAATTGTGTTCAATCAATGAATCACTGTCTTCTATCTAATAACATTAATGGGGTTTATCAGTCAGGTTTTAGGTCTCACCATAGCACAGAGAAAACATAAATAAAATTAGTTCATGATTTATTAATGTCCTCTGATAATAATCAAATCTCTTTTCTTGTTTTATTAAATCTCAGTGTGGTTTATGGCACTATAGATCATATCTCACTGGATAGATTAGGAAACACAGTGGGCATTGCAGGATCTGTACTCCACTGGTTTAAATCCACTCTGACAGATTAATTTCAGTTTACCTGTGTTAACAAAGCTCTGGCCTTGCAAAAGTAACCTTTGGTGTTCCACAAGGGTCAGTTCTGGAATGACTTCTTTTTGCCCAATTTATGCTAAATGGGATCAATTATTTGTAATCATGGACAGTTGTACATTTCAGCTCAATCTAATGATGTTCAGTCAATCAGTAAGCTTGAGTATGCATTACTAGTTATTATACTGTAGATGGCAAAGAACTTATTACTCCTAAATTCTGATAAAACTGATATACTTCTAGTTGGAGCCAAGGACAAAATAAATAAAACTTTTACTACTCTGTTAAACCTCGATTACTCCTCAAATCAGACCCAGTTTATCTGTAAATAATGTAGGTGGCATTATTTACTCTGATTATTCCTTCACTAAAGCACATTAGCGATGTTGCTAGAAATGCTTTTTTATTTATTTATTTATTTTTAACCTTTGCAACATTGTGAAGCTAAGAAATATCCTCTCTTTCCAAAATGCACATAATGTAATTTATGCTTTTATAAACTTAAGATTATTTATTCATTCCTTTATGAGGGTCGCGGGGGAGTTCCCCATGCCCATCCAGGGGAGAACGTCTTGGGCGCCAATCCATCGCTGGGTACACACTCACTCACACAGTCACACACACATACACACACTATACAGGGCAATTTAG
>JAOUQT010169124.1:0-30197 GCA_025769995.1 Xyliphius kryptos
CTCAGATAAGTAAACTAATCAGTTTGGACCAAATCACCCCTCATGTATGTAAGGGGTATTAAATTTCACCATCAGTCTCTATAGACTTCAGCGCATGACTTCTTTTATTAGTAGTGTTTGGTCTTTGGAAGGACACACAGCATTTCAAACAGCAGGTTTGCTGCAGTCAGAGCAGTGTTTCCTGTTTAAAGAAACCAGAAATCAAAATAAAACAAGAGAACAGATTCAATAAGCTTTTTAATGTTTAGAACATCACCTGAAGTATCGTATTGTGGGGAAACTTCCACCAAGTCACAGCCCACCAGGTTCAGGCCTCGGCAGCCACGGATGATCTCCAACCCCTAAACACAGGCAGCGAGAGATGGGTTTCCAGTTATTCAAACGTTAGTATAATATAAATACAAATACATCATGTAAAAGAAAATAACATGCTTTTGTTTAGGAAGCAAATTAAAGACCATGAGGCTGAAGTAAAGTCAGATTCTACCTGAATGGGGGTGAGACCTGCAATCTCAGGTGTTCCGGTGCCGGGAGCGAAGGCTGGGTCCAAAGCGTCGATATCAAAGCTGAGGTAGACGGGACCAGTGCCCATCTGTGCTCGAACCTCAGACATAAGGGGCACCAGAGATTTGTGCCAGCACTCCTCCACCCGTACCACACGGAAGCCCTGACCAAATATAGTTGAATATTCCTGCAGCTTTAATGAATCTGGTTGCATTCAGTGGGGCACACTGCCAACCTGATCTCTGCCCCAGGTGTAGCCGTCGGGTGCGTAACCGGTTCCCCGCAGGCCGATCTGAACCACACGCTTACAGTCGAGCAGTCCTTCCTCCACACAGCGCCTGAACGGCGTACCGTGGCCGATCGTCTCCCCCAGCATTACATCGCCGGTATCAGCGTGAGCATCCACATGCACCAAACCCACCGGACCATGTCTGTTTATCAGAAACATCAACACAGCAATCTGTAACTGAACCTTTTGGGGTTTTTTTCTTTTTTAATTTTTCACTTTATATTGTGGAATCAACATTCAATTTAATAAATGACCTACTTTTCTGCCACCGCCTGCAAAATTGGATATGCAATTGTGTGATCGCCACCTACAGACAGGAACAAAAACGACTTCTGTTAAAAGTAAATCATTGATCATGCGAACCTGCTGGCAAAGTGCATAAAACTGTTAATCATTATAGGAATGCTTTCAGGGTTTTAATAAGATGAAAGTTCTGTCAAACAGCAACAAAAATAATAATATTCAACTAGTTTGGAAGTTTTTTTAAAGAAATTAATGCCGTAATCTGAGCACGTGCTTTATTCAAATATTAAAATAAGACTAACTCACCCATGGTAAGCGGAATGCAGCCGGTCCTGACAACTTTACGAAATGTCTCTCGAATCCTCTTGCAGGTGTCTTTAAGGTCATACAAGTTCACGTTAACATCCCCGATATCGGCCACCATCAGAGACTCATACGGCGCTGCCCCCGTGCCACTGTACAGCCTCAGCATGGACGATTCAGCCCGAATTTGTCGAGGGCCAAACCTTTATTATTAAGAAAAACAATATGTAAAGGAGCTTTTTAGCAGCATTTGACTCAGTTGTGGTGGTGTTTGAGCTGCGGACAAAATAATGTCTGATATGTGAAGTTAAGAGTGTAGAACATGAACATGGAGAAACATTTCTATATACAAGGGTGTGGTGGGCGTGGCATATCAGGTCATTTCATCGCAGTCTGTTGAAAAAAAAAAAAACGTTAAACAGGAATAAAACAAAGTCAAAAGGCAGAATCGGACGGAAATCATTTCCAAGATCAGTTTGGTTACTTATCATGTATATATTGTTTTTAATTTGATAATAACTTCACCAGGGCGGCATGGTGGTTTAGGGGTCAGCATGTTTGCCTCTCAGCACTGGGGATTAAGCGAAAGATAATGAATGAATTAATAGAACTTCACCAAATTTTTGTCCACAGCTTATATTTATAACCTGTAGATGTGAAAATAGTTCATTAGCTTTTATCATCCCCACAGTGAAGCATGCTGGTGGCAGTGTTTTATTAGCTGGAAGCCTGATCAGTTTTAAAGAAATTCGGCATATGAGCAAAAACATGTACAAAACACTTGGCAGTGTGGGCAAGCTTTTTGACTGACAGGCTACAATGGGATTCAAAATTTGTGGGAGCAAAATATAAAGGAGCACGCCATCTATGGGGAAACGCAGGTATAGCCGGAAAAAAACCCAATGTAATAGTAGAATATTTTGAAAGAATAATTTAGATAAATTTGGCAGGCCAGATTAAGGAGCCTAACGGGCCGCATCTGGCCCGCGGGGCATAGTTTACGGCCCAGGAGTCACAGCCCGACCTTTTAGCTGGAAGTGGAATGTTAGAAATCAAACTTAAGCAATAATATGCAATGGAGACTTTAAGATTCCTTAAATCGTTTTGTGAATATCGGATTCTGTGACCTTAGAGGGCGCTGTTGTCGATTTAGACACGTAAACCGTAACACATTTTGTAGCACTGTGATTATTTAATGAACGCTAAGTGTAATATTAAACACAAAAAGATTACTTGTAATACATACTGTACATGTTTGATGTCACACATTTGGATGTGCTATCAAAAAGTTAATACCGTTTAATTACCGCGCAATTACTTAGTGCGTGTATGTGATTGGCAATAGCGACCTCTAGCGTCATCGAATTTAGTGTTACACTTGTCCTCAGACCAAGAATTAACGGCGGCGGCTTGGATTAAAGACCCGGCGGTGTGCAGACTTTCTGGCTGATGGTGAGTTGCAGGAACAAACCTTGCACCGGGGCGGTTTGAGGTACCGGTATCGATTGGAACTCCGATAAATGCGGCGTCCAATCCCGCGGCGGACTCCTGGTACGGCAACCGGGCCATGGTGGCGATTCCAGAGACTCGGGCCACAAACTCGGCGCTCGGTGGGACGTTGTATCCAGCCGCGGCTCTAACGGGGTTCAGTGTGAGCTGCAGCCGCTCTGCTGCACACTCAGCCCGGCGGCACAAACCGGGCCGAGCCGCCCGCGTCCTCAGACCTCCAAACCCTCTGTTTAACACGTTTAAAACGTTCAACATCATAAAATCTCCACGAGTTTCTGTCTTGCCTCCAAAAAGAACAAGCGACACGCTTCAACTCTGAATCCTTAGTGTTTGAACTTTTGCTCTTTAAGCGGGGCGTTAACTCTCTGTGGATTATGGGTAATGTGGTTTTATTCCTAAATTAGTTTTCCACTCCAAAACCGTCTGTCGAAAAGAATAATTTATTTTCCAAACTTATTACACTAATTTGGGTTGATGGGGTGGTTGCTCGTACACCAGAATCCGTCGCGTCAATCATATAATGTAACACACGGATGACTTCCAATAGGGCAACATTAACACTTAGATATATTACAAATGTATTTATTTCCCTAACAAAAAATATATTACACAAATATATTACACAATGGGCACGTTCGCCCCTTCCGGTTCGAGTCCCGATCTGGATGTAGTTTCCATCCTCTCCCTGTGTCCGCATGGGTTTTCTCTGGGTTCTCCAGTTTCCTCCCAAAGTTCTAAAAAATGGATTCCAGGTCAATTGAAGGCTTTGAATTGCCCCATTTAGTGTGAGTGTGTGCCCAGCGATGGATTGGCATGCTGTCCTGGGTGTATCTGCCCAGCGCCTGAGATGTTCTGGATGGGCATGGGGAACCCCACCGCGACCCCAGTAGAGGAATAAGCGGAAGATGATGGGTGAATAACTATTTAAAAAATGTAAACTATTTAATATTTGCATTTTTTGCCTTGTCCTCACTCATGTCAAGTCAGCCTTTAATACAGTGACATTTCATCTTTAAGGTTTCTTATTTGTAAAGTCTGTTTAGTGTCTTTTTTTTTTTTTACACCATTGCAATATTTTACTGATCTCTGAATTGTTATAAGTGAATAAGACAGTGTGAAAGGGTAGCCTTGGCGTAAATATTAGGATAAGTACAACTTCACAGACTTAGAACTGAGAAGACGGGGTAAACATGACCCACCACAACAAGAACTTACTCCACCGAACACAAGCAGACTGCACCAGACACTTCCACTGGTTCTGACTGACCATTTTAGACCCCACAAATTATCTGCATCCTGTACCAGTTTTAAATTTGACAATCATTTTTATCCCTCTCCCTTTCTCACACAGTTATATAATAACTAGCCGTTACCCATTCTACAGCCTGGTGGTGAGCATTTTTACAGGCACGTTTCTTTAAAGTCAGTCATTGATTTGCTTATTTGGCAAGATAAGTTTCCTCAATTCCATCTTCATTAGTTTTCATGAAGCAAAGTGGTGCTGCGGGATCGGACACAATTTAGGCAGATGTTGCAGTTTTAGCTCCTTTAGACGTTAGTGGATGCTTCCGTTAAGGAGGCATGACACAACATCTACGTAGGGGCTGCTGTTAACTAGCAGGCACAGTTGAGGGGTAGGGGTGGAGCCGCCCTGAGTCATCCCCTACACTCTACCTGTGCATCAATTGCTATTGAGATGGCACACGCCAAGCGCCCCGCATCATCTTTGCGCAACAATCACTATAAAGAGATTACACACCAAGCACCCCGCATTATCTCCTTCAAAATACCCGTTCAACAGTCGGTAAAGATAACACGCCAAGTGCCCCGTATCATCCCCTCCACTCTACCCGTATCCCAGTTGCTATAGAGAGAACACGCCTAGCACCTTATATTGTATAATTAAACACGCTGTATCCAGATCTTGGTACAATTTTACTTTATTGCATAATGTTATAATTAACTAATATATACATGTTCTTGTATTTTAAATAAGTCAGTCAAAAACTAAAAATCTGGCAAAATTAAAACACATTTCCAGACTGCTTAGTCACTAAAGATATAAAGACCAGGTCAGATAGAACACGTACAGAGAAGAAAAAGTGCAGAAGTACATAAAGTGCTTTCTTTATTACAATAAGCTCAGGTTAAATTATATGCAGAGCTTCATATGTCAACAGCTTATGGAGTTTTCCAGGATAAACTTACAGCATTTAGTCACATCTTACTATTCCACGTTTCTATCTTTATACAGCGATGGTAGCTAAACCCCGTCCGTAGATCAGATACCCCATTGCAATGCATAACTCCTCTAGATCCAGGCTGGCAAGGAATCCTCTCTGGAGCTCGTCCTCCACTGAACTGGCACAGCGTCTTTTTAAAAGCACCGCAGCAGACTGGCATAGCAGCCACTCGGTCATTTGCTTTATGCTGGCTGGGTTCAGATTGGTAAACGCCCGTTTGCCCCACAGACTAAAATGCAGGATGTTGGCAGCCACACGTGCGCTAGGACGCTGCAGTGACCGAACAAGTTAGAGAGTTTAATTTCAAAATTATAAATTGTTACTTTTCACAAACCAGTGAGCTTAATAATAATAATAATAATAATAATAATGCAGTAATTAATCTGTACCTTCTTGGGGTTCCGGCACAGGAGCAGCCTGACCACCAGCTTCACATGTGCAGGCACATCCTCAGACAGTGAGGGCAGCTGCTTCTCCTGGTAGCTGTGGTTCCTTAGACCTGCTGCGCCATAGAACGGGTTTGGCTCTCCAAAAATCTCATAAGCAATGGCCCCCACTGCCCACGTGTCTGCCTTACTGTAGTCAATGGTTACACCTGGGCCTGGCACAGCTGTGGCCACCTACAAACAAGTATATTTTATCACTGATATTTCTTTGAAATGTAAAGTGCATTACACAAAATATATTGTCATTATTATTATAATAAACATAGAACCAGTATCTGTATTGAATATACAGCTGTTATATGTTCAGAATAAGTGTGTAGTGGATACATTCCTTTTTTATAAACAGGATTCTGAATTATCAACTGGGACTTTTCATGTTGTGCATTATTAGCCCTCAAAATGTAGCTGTCTGATTATTGATTCCCATAAAGTTAAACTTTAAGGGAGAACACAATTTAACTAAGCACAGGCAATCAGGTGGCATAATGACCTGGTGTTTTGTGCCCTTTTGGCCGAGTTACAAGTACGAGTACAAAAAAAGTCTGATGCAATTCTTTCTAAAATTATTTAAATACAAAGAGTGTGCAAAACATACACTATACATTACTGTCTATTCAGAAACTTCAGGATGATTATATCATATCAAGGATGTGAATGGTGCCATACCTCAGGTGCCATAAGACAGGAGTTACCGCCTTTATTAACATAGAGGCTGTTGTAGGGTAATTTCAGGCCTAAATCCTCTTCCGCCAAACAGCAACCGAAGTCCGAGATGACCAGTCTGGGACACCCATCTTTAGAACAGACATATGGAGTAATAATACATTTTAATAAAACATGTTTCTTTAGAAATTATCTAAATGTACAATTTAGTTTTTAAGGATTCAAGGAGGCTTTATTGTCATTTCCAGCACAAAAAGCATGTCACGGAAACGAAATTATAACCCCAGACCCAAATTAACCCTATGAACTTTTTTAACCTATATAAAAAACCAACATCTACATTATTATATCTACATTAACATTATTCATTTATTTTAGGCATGTCCAAAGTCCGACTCGTGGGCTGATCCCAAATGGCACATGAATTCAGAATTAATTTGTTATTTATGGTGGGTCAGAATAAGTAGAACCTGAAAAAAAAATAAAAATCTGCCAATAGTGAGTAAATGTATCTTAAGATTTCTTTAAATAAGTTTCTTAAAACTATATTATTTATCTTACTTAAAATCTTAAGTTTTTTTTGACAGATTTTTTTGTTCACGTCTGAGCGGCTTATATTCGGTTACACTGCCATTTGAAAAATAAAGGTAATTGTAAGAAGGAAAATTGTTTTATAATAGTATTTTTATAGAACTTTTGTGTTGAAAAAAATGGAACTATTGGCCCCGGGCAAATTCACTTTATTAAATTTGTACCTTTTTGCAAATAGTTTGGACACACCGATTTATTTCCTCAGCAGGATTCCACTGCATTGAAACACCCTGGACAGGTCTGACCGGGTTTCTAGTTTAAAACAGGTCAGACACATTTACACACACACACATTTAAATTTAGTATTAAATTATATTTACCAGAGTCAAACTCCAAGAGAATGTTGTCTGATTTGAGGTCTCTGTGAGCGACGCCCTGTTTGCACAAATGATCGACACCCTCCAGCAGCTGCAGTAACATCATTGTGCTCCATCTGCGGCCAGGTACACATCCCTGCAGGTACTGCCTCAGGGTACACGGGTAACTAAAGTGCAATAAAACAATGTGTATGCAACAGTAATACATTTACATATTCATTTTAACTACATGTATACATGCATGCATGAATAAATTCTTTTATTGATCCCAAAAGGAAATTAGAGGAAATATAGGGTGGTGCTGTGTTTGTCTACGATTTGCTGGTATGGTATGGAAACATTATTTGATCCAGCAACATTATTTGATCCAGCAATCTTATTTCTTCATCCTGCAATGATCCTCAGCTGCACACATGGTGCAATGTGTTATCCAGAACTATTCAGAAAAGATACACCTCTGCAAATTATGTTTATTGTGATTAAAATAAAGGCTGCTCTTTAGGATTTATAGGACAGTAATGTGGCTCTGTACCTTTTCATCACCAGAAAAAGTGTCTTGTTGAAGCCAAAGCCATCGGGATTGAGTCTGGTTGGCAGAGCAGCAGGGTATTCTTCCATAGCACCAGGCAGCAGGGGCACCTCAGCCGTGAAGGCCCGGTACACACAGATAATGTTCTGGTGAGCGCTGACTCTCTTGGTCATTGTTCCAAAATGGCTGCATAGCAGAAAATTTAGGCCAATTACAAAAGACGTAATAAACTTGTATAGACTATGGACCAGGTGTATATTCCCAAAAGCCCTTACCCATTTAGCACAAGCTTTTCGTTTTCGTTCCTTAAAGCCCGAGGACCTGCAGGTACCAGCTCCTGGGACATAGAACTAAGAATAGCCTCACTAGAAGAACCTGCCTGAAATTATAGAATTTGAGAAACAGTGAATTTTTCTGTTCAAATTCTTTCTTATACCAGTTTTAACTTATTCATGTAGACAGCCAATGATATGGTGGCCCTGGAGGTGATAAACATACCGCATACAATGATTACCTACCGCAAAATTCCAGATCATCTTCACAGCCAGTGGATACTGGGATGTGTGGGAAACATGTTGAAGCACAGCACGATCTTGCTGTTCTTCATTTGGTTTGAGCTCCACCAGCGAACATGGCGTGTTCCTTACAATTGGAGCAAATGGCGCTGACGCTTCATAAACAGCAGCATTGCAGCCTTTACCAATCTGCTTTCCAATGATGTAATCTTCTAGCTTGTATCCTGAGGTCACAGGATTCAGGTTTGGAAACTTCTTTTTCTGAAATAAAGCCTTGAGAGCCAAAAATATTTGATTAGTGACTTCACAACCCAAAAATTTGCATCAACTGTATAATTAGTAAGCCAAATATACACTGATTTTATGTCATTGTAAATAATCCAGCAATTTGTAACTTCGGATTATTTATTTTGAGATTCTTATTAGGATTAGGGTGGCAATGGGTGCTGAAGCCTTTCCTAGCACTTCCAGGGTCAAACCCAGGGAAATACCCTGGACAAATGGCCAGCCCATCACAGAGCAGACACATAGGCAAGGATATTTAACACTCAGATGCAAATGAGTATTTCAAATTCACCTGCCTTGCATCTCCCTGAACTACATGAGAAAATCAGAACTATTGGAGAAATCCCATTCATTTGCGGAGAACATGCCAACCATACACAGAAAGTACCTTGAGCATTATAACCAGGAATTAAACCCATGGCCTATCACGATTTAAAGAATCAGTGAATTTACTTTTTCGATTCAACGAGTCGGTTCAGTAAATGTAATAACCTAAATCGGTTTACTAATTGATTCACACTTCTCAGATTAAACGAGTTGATTCAGTTTGTCGAATCAGTTTATTACGAAAAGTTTAAGCGGACAAGTACAATTATTTCCTTCATAAAAACACGCAATAATTTGTCCACAAACAACCATTTGCAGCTAATTTACAATAGAATAGTTTAATTCAAATATATTACTTAGACACGGCTCAAAGAACCGACTCCGTGTTACCTGGATTTGCTGACATGTTGACGCACTTCTCCTGTCTTCCTCCAGTTGTTGATCAATCAGACCCAGTCCGACGCCGAAAGCCAAAAACACCGCTCGGTTTCTCGGCGAGCCGCCGATTATTCTCCGGAAGCGGGCGGATTGTAGCTGAGCTGCAACCCCCCTGAGAGACGTGCGGTAGTAGCGGTACCGCGCAGGTAGAAAAGCCCGAGGCTGGACGCCGAGGCCCGGGCCCGACTGAGGAACACGCACTCGCTCTCCCCGAAACTTCCCCGCTACTCGACCAGCAGGTTTCAAAATACCGAGCTGGAAAAGCGACCTGCCGAGCTCCAGCCCGCGAGCAAGCGCATGTTTAACTGACATGCTTCAGCGGAGAGTAAAATACATCAAATTTAAAACCCACGTTCAGTGCCGAACAGCGACCAGTTTCAGCGGTGACGTATGAAGGACAATATTGACTACATTCCCATTGGCTGAAATAATTGTGACGTCAGTGTTTCTCTATGACACAATGTATACAACTAATGCAAGCTAATGTTTTTCTTATTTTCCGAAAAAAGTACCACGCATCATATCCGTAGTATTCTTTAACAATAGACATCATTCTTTATTATATTTGCAATTAGTTTAGTGACTAGTAAATGTAATTATTGGTATCTACAAATGTGATTATAACACAAACCTGTTGTATATATTCGTTAACAGGCACATGATATAACAGGATGTACATTTAGAGTTTTTCACATCACCCTGAGAACTTAATGCCCACGAATAGATGGCTTTAGCAGCTTGGGTGTGTTAATCTGTGGGGACAATACAATTGTTTAGAGTAAAAAAGAGAAATGACTGAAATGAATGTAGGGAGTACTGAGAGTACTATGGTGAACTCAGGGCATTATAGAGGGTCTGTGGTACACCAAAGGCAGCGGTATTTCTGCTCACTGCGCTGTTGATTCCAGCGGTTGTGAGTTATTTTTGCGCAGGCTTTATTAGCTCTTGTCAAAGGTGGGGCTGACGCACACCCAGGCAACGACACGCTTCCCACTCCATAAAAACGTAAAAAATCAGACACCTGGATATAAGGTTTAAAGTGCATTTAATATTATTGCTTTGTATTACACCAAAGTTTGAAGTTAAAATTTAAAACAAAGTGTTTATACCAAAGATGTAATTAAATAGCGCTACAGAATCTCAGAAAATTAAATAAAAGAGTGTTTTCATATATATGGAGTCATCTTAGCTGACTGCTACAATAATGCCTTCTTCCCATTTTACTAATATTTGATCATTTTATCTATGTATCCCAGTTCATTTATCCTTCCTTCTAGTGGATTTCTTGGGTTCTTTATATCTTAAGGGACTCAGGACCAAATGATTCTGGAAGAAGTTCTGCTACAGTGAAGTTTCGGAAAGAACCATTCACTTTTGTTGAATAAATGTCCCACTGCAGGCCAAACTGCAATGCAAACATTGTGGTGATAATGATAATGCAGTATATTATTGATAATTAGGTTATAAGTTATAAATAAATACAATTCACCTCACGCATGACCTGTCTACAGCCACCACACGGTACGATGAATTCATCTTTCTTGTCACTGAAAGAAAAACAGTACGTAAATTCATGTATATTTGAGAAGAAAATGTCAACCAAAAAAGGGAAACATTTATGCAGTATACAAACGAAACTATGTGGACACCCAGCTGTTTTTTTAAGTTATTATACTTTTTAATGAGTTAATAATGCTTTGTAAGAAACAACCAACCTAGTCATAACGCAGAAATAAGATTGCGAAATTAATAACTAGGCAGTCCTCTCAAACAAAGAAATCAACCTTTATTCTTATGATTCATCAAGCCAATATGAATGAGACTGTCCAAACATCTGTAATATATTAATGATAAGCATTCTTTGTTGTTGACTTTGTTCATGTCTATTGTTGCAATAATCTTTGCCTATAATCTTGTATTAATATTGAGACTTTTAAATGGTCGAAACTCTGTGGTTGTCAGTTCATAAGCCGTCGTACATCCTGTACCCTTGTTTCACAATATCAGCCTGATGAGTCCTGCTATTGTCATCCTGGAATGTGCTGGTGCAATTAAAAAAAAACAAATCCAGTTTGAATAACCTGGTTATTCATTACTTTCAGCAGCGCGTCTGAATTTATTTTATTACTACACGAGTATGAGCCTAAACCTGATCCATTAAAACAACCACTGATTATAACATTTAAATTGTGTTTTTTGGACCATGCGGTTACATAAATATGTTTACTTATTGATCGGCAGATAGGAATCTGTACCTGGCAATGGCAATGGCTTTAAAGTTCTTGTGTCCCTCTGACACAGCTTTGGTGATGGCAACCCTCTCGGCACATATACCCAAATTGTGGCAGGCGTTCTCAACATTACAGCCTGTAGAGGGAACACATAAGTGTAAATAATTGATTGGATGAAAAAATAATTAATTAACAAATCACAGAACAGATTTTCAAGAGTTTAATGGACAATATAAGGCTCTACTGTAAAACTAATTATTTGCAATTATTAAACTATCAGAATCAGATTGGCCAAGTATGCCTACACATACAGGGAATTTTTCATTGCTTCTGAAAGCTCACATTGCACAAAAAATGTCAAGCATTGCAGAAACACTTATCCTAGCCATCCATTTCCACACATACACTCTCACCCCCCTCTCTCTTTCTCTCACTCTCCCACGCACACACCTGTAAACAGAGACACGCATGATAAAGTATGTACATTTGAAGTGGAAGTGCTGAGTGCAGTGAAATCTGTTAGGCATTATCTGTCCAGGATGTTATGTGTATTCATCAACTCTTTATGAGTGTGGTTGCATTGGAATAGCTTTTTAAACTCTGTTGGTCTTTCTTCTCAGTTGGCTGAAAGTTGGCCAGAGGGAAGCTGCTGAAACAGGTGATGTCCAACTCATGTCATATTGATTTCTTCAAGTTATTACCTCTGGTTCGATTTATATGAATTGTCCAGCAAGTTTATTACATTAGTTTTTATATGAGAATATTATTTATATGTATTCACATCTCATTGTGCTTTCACTCGCTAAAGCACATACTGGGATTAGGACAAACAAGATGTAAGTCTTATATTCAAATCATTCAAATGCAGTTCTGGTGAATGAAATAGAATTTGATAATTTGTGCTCATAGCTGCTAATTTGTTTATTGCCAGTCTACTAAAACGACAACACAAATAAATCCACTGCAGTATTTATCAGTAACTTTATCAGAAACAAAAACATTTTAATTAGATTTTATTATTACTGTCCATTATCTTATCCTCAATACATCTTAATGTATCTTTATCTCAATTTGCTTTGTCAGACAAACAATACACCCTGTCCTGCCGTCCTGGCTAAAATCAGCAGTTCTGAAGGCATAGTTGTGTGGATCATTAACCTTGTACAACACAAAAAAACATTTATTCATTTAATTTAAAAATCATTCTTCATGCATCGTTTTTCAGATTTCTGAAAAAAAATTCCAACGTAGCTCTGAATGACTGCTGTTAATCTAAATTAAAGAAATAAAAATAAATAAATGATAAAAAAGTCTTACCTGTAAAGAACGTTCCATCACTTGTAAGCAGCGCTGCTCCCACTCTGAAATTACTGTATGGAGAGTAAGCATACTCTTTGGCTTGCTGTGATTTTTCAATAAGAGTTTTTACACTGGCAGTAATGTGTTCAGCCATAACAATGAAGTTTCAGTGTGCACACAGTCCAGGCAGTACACTAATGGTGTGTAAGTGACAGTGAGGGTGTATATATAGGAGAACAGGTTGGGAGGGAGTGTAATCACCGGTACTTCATATAACAATTGAAAGACTTAGCAAAACCTGATTGCTGACTTAAAAACCTGCTTGTTTTTAATCATTAATCATCTCATTAGTAAAATCTTAAGAATGAAGTTTATCTGGAAAAATGGAACACGTCTGATTCACAATGCAACAGTGACACAACAAAATTTACCAATTAGGCATTAATCATGCCTTCAACTCTACAAAGCAGAAATTACACCATCTTGGGAGTTTTTTTCTTATGCTTCAAAGCAGTAAAAGGACATACTTCCCTTACCTAAGTATACACACCCACAACAGATGGTGTAAAGTTGGGACATTGCGGTATCCGTCTCCCAAACTGTGCAGCTTCAATCTAAGCAATGGCTTGTTGGCACTGCTTCGTCCACTGGACCGGGTTGGGGGCTCCCTTTTTTGTGAGGTCAGTCAAGTGGTTGGTGACGTCCGAAATTATTTGGATGAATCTCCAGTAGTAGCCAGCCATCTTTTAGAACTGCCTCACTTCCTTTTTGGTCCTGGTTGCTGGGCATTTGCAATAACTGCGGTCTTATCAATTTGGAGCCACACCTGCCCATGCCCTAGGTGGAACCCCAGAAACTATATTTCCACCCGCCAGTTGTGCACTTTTTCGGGTTGGCTGTGAGACTTCTACTGGCAGATATATTTTATATATGTAACCACAGTATATTGTATATTATGTACATGGTTTTGGATCCCATTGATTTTGGCTCTTCATTTATTCATTTCACATTGTAATTTAGTATCGCAATATATTGGGATTCATATTTTTCATTATTATTAAAATGCATCGTTAATCTTGGGAAAAAATAGGGTTCAAAGTACCAACCCAGTCCCTGAGTGAACACAAAATACAATGAACATAAAAACTTCTTTAAGCCAATTTTTAGACTCATATGTTCATTAAATAATTATTTTTTTATAACACATTAGTTCTTGTGGATTATTTTTTTTTAATATTTTGTACATTGTAAAAGATAAAAAAATAAACCAGTAATAAACAGAATTTTGATGCTAAAAAGGCTAAGACTTTACACCGGTTTGCCTTTTTTTGGCATTATTATGTATTGTGGAAGAAAAAGGCTGCAGTACTTATGATCTCCAGCAGTGGGCAGCAGACAACCTATTTCTGGTGAATCAAGAGTTCCTCGCTTGGTACTTAATGAAATGAAATCCTTTGTTCCAGTTAATCTAAGTTCAAATCTTATTGCAATGCATTGGGTATTATAGATTTGACAAATCACAGTTATTTTAATTATCATGATTTGCATAAATATTGCAAACTTCCCCAAATTATTTCCATAAAGTTGAAAGCATAAAATGCACAATAATGTGCTCGATTTTAAAAACCTTTGGCAATGGGATTTACTATCACACTGGACTTTAGTGATTAAGAGATGTGTCCCATGCAGTGTTTTAAGATTTAAAAACAATTAAAATCTTTAAAAATCTCATCAAAACTGTCCAGTGATGGATTTGCGCCCTGTCCGACATTCTCCCCTGGATTGGCATGGGGAACCCCCTGCGACCCTCGTAGAGGATTAAGCGCACGATAATGACTGAATGAATGAACACCATCAAAACATAATTCTGCATGAGTGGGAAAAATCCCATGAGTGGGATTAAGCTTCACCTTTTAAATTCAACATTATAAACCTGTTTTAAATAAAGCACCTACCTAAAAATATCACCATGCAGCTCGATAGAACCATGGCTTGCATCTGTATCTAACCACACAAGTATAACAATAGCTTAAAGTACTATAGGGGAAAAATGGGTCGTCACATGATTTATATAGACATCTCTGCAGTAGCGGCACCACTGTCCATCTGAATCTGGGTGTGAGCCTGATTTATTACCTGTTTAGAAATGAAGGCTGTAGTTCTATTAAAGGAAGTGATGTAAAATGAATAGTGCATGATCCATTAATCTTATTTGAGAGGGAACTTAATTAGGAAACATGACACATACATAAGCAAAGTATGAAACTTCTTGTACTCTGCAGCTGAAAAAAATATATTAAAAGCTGCCATTAAGGTGTCACAGCAGGGGCTTAAGCATTACGGATGTTATAAGCAGACTTATGAAAGTCATTCTGTCACTGTGCTGTCATGGTGCTGGGTTTAATATTACTAAAATCCCCCGAAGGCACAGAAATAACAGCCAAAAGAGCAGAAAGTGTTGGTGGATATACACATTAAAATCTTCCAAATAGTCAAATACAACTAGTACCAGTACCAGAAAACAGTATAACATCATTTTCCAACATTATATGATTAGAGTCTTATATAAAGTAAAATTCTGAGCTGCTTTTATAAAGGGATTTGTAAAAAAAAAATCATGAGATGATGAGACAGTGAGTTTAAACCATATGTCTTTATAACAGTTGTATTGGTTTATGTCAGTTCTCATCTCGAATAATAAACATCAGGTTGCTCTACTGAAAATCAAAGTATAAAAGCCGAATATATTTCACATTCACCTCACACTGCGTTCGATCGATATTCATGCTACTGGGAATTCTGCTTCTCATAAAAACTTCAGAATACAACCATAGCTTTTGTGTTTAGCCTTTGTGAGCATGTTGAACACAGGGTTTGACCCAGAACAGGACGATGCTAAAGGCTCCCTCAGTGTCTGGTGAGGGATTTAAAGCATTTTCGTGTCTCGCACACTTCACTGAGGTCGTGGTTGGAAATGACACCTCTGCACTGGAAAGAACAGGGGTAACACACTAAAGAAGCTGTTTTGCTGTGTGTTCTAGAGCTGTGTTTGGAAACCTAGCTAACAGGAAGGCGATTTAAATTCTGATACCTGCAGAATGTTACAGGATTCAGTAGAGATTATATGGGGATAATTTTGGGGTTGTTTTACTTGGGCAGATGAGGATCAGCAGGCATGTTGTAACAGGGTAAGCAAAGCCCCAATTGCCTTGGGCTCCGTGCTGGCCTTGGGCCCCCAGACAAGGACAGGTTATGAATTGAATGCTATGGCAAACTGTGTAAGCGTCTTTTTAAATTCTGTGACAGTCAATGCAGTACGGAGCAATGGCTGTTTTTGGAAAATACCCCACAAGAGGGGGGCCCTCCAATCAACTATTTAAAAAGTACACAACTTGCACTCTTTATAGGTTATTTGTAAAGAATGTATGCTTTTTTTGCATAGGATAACATTGTTTTATTTCAATTTAAATATTATTTTTGTATGCAATATTTGGTCGGTGGGGTATTTTTCTGAGGATCAAATGAAATCAAGGTTTATTTGTCACGTACATGGTCATACACAGTATAACTAGCAGTGAAATGCTTTTGTGACTGCTCCGCCACAGTAAAGTAAAAAAAAAAAAAAAATAAATAAATAAATAAATAAATAAATATATATATATATACATAAAAATATAAAAGTAATTAAAGTAGGAGTGTATAAACAGAACAATTTAAAAATATAATTAAAACGCAATTTAAACATTTGACATCAAGAATTAGCAATATAATTATGACGGTCAGTTTTAAGTGTCCAAGTGTATGAAAGTGATGAGCAATGATATGTGGCAATGAAATAATGGAAGCCCACCCATAAAGTCGCATTGGATAAAGCATCTGCAAAATTATGTAATGTACCTGAATACACAGAATCACCACATCTGGCAGTTGGCAGATGACTGGGCACAGATTTATTGAGGGGGCTGGAGGTTTTGCTTATGGTCCATGTGCAGGTCCTTAGCTTGTTGTACCACTTGGATTTAAAATCTACTAAAACTCTGCTCTTTTTTAAAGAGCTTTAACAAAATCCAGATACATTATATTTCTGTATATGAAACTAAACCAACTTTTTTAGGACCAGATTCTGGAGATACAGCACTATCAAACTAATGGACATTGTTCAGATGGTATTCATGATTCTAGTAAACTGCCACAAGTCCACGAAGACCCATTATGTCAGTTAAAGACCATTTTTGGTGCTGCCTTGGAGCTCAGATCAGGGTGATGGGTCAGCCAGAAGAAATGGCTGTGGTCAGCACCTGGGGGAAATAGAGCATGGAAATGAGATCTGCAAGCTCAGTGACTTTAACTACACTGTCTAACAATGAATAGAAGATTCTGGGTCATATTTCAAGTTGGACTATAAGATAGTGTCCTGTGAACCATTACAGATGACCACAACCTGTTACTTGCTCTATTTGTTTAATCTGATGTCCAAAAAGTCAGTGTGCAACCGATTTTACTGCCTAAATTCATCTCCAAAACAGGTAATAAATTAGTGTAAGTGTTATAATTAATTTAAGTTTTTACTTTTCACTTATATTTGTGTTTAAATCTTAATATCTTTCTAAATCCATGAAACACTTCATTTGAGCAGCTGCAGCAGTGGACAAGAGCAAGACTGTAGGCCACAGAGATGCAAATGGGGTATCAGTACAAATGGTAGCTGCTTTAGTCCTGATTCGCCCAATTTCAACCAATGACTCTTTAATGTGTTATAATGTGTGAATTAAGGGCTTTATGAAATATCACCAGGGCCATGGGCTGACACACTTCCTGTGATCTTAAGTCAAATTATAATAATAAATAAAAAAAAACTGAAAAGAAAACGCTGTTGGCAGTCAGTTAATGAAACTTAATTGTGTTTAGTTTTAAGTTTGCTAGAAAGTTGAAAAGACAAGTACTTTCTTGGGTGGCACAGTGGCTTAGAGGTTAGCATGTTCACCTTTCAATGCCTCCAGGTTTGAATCCCAATCTGGGTGGAGTTTCCATGTTCTCCATGGGTGGGTTTTATCTGGGTTCTCCGGTTTCCTCCCATAGTCCAAAAACATGGACTCAAGGTAAATTGTTTGGTCTGCTCTAATCTGTCCCTCTTTCCCCCCTTTTCTGTAATTTGTGTCATTTGTGAGATTTGGTTGATGTACAAATATTATCCTAAAAATGTAAAGTATGGTTGAGGTCAGGACTCATATACACTACATCAGCAAATATGCTGAACCAGGATAAAGCCTTTCTCAAACAGTCCAAAGTACACTCTTGTAAAAATGACCTGACCTGTTTCCCAAACCTAATATTAAACTAAGCAATTAAAAGGAGGGGGTTACAGGGTGGCATGTTATGTTTCTCATGCAAAAAGGTCCAGGGGGCTGGACAGACAAGATCGTATCTTTAAGATTTGTGAATGTTTCTCTGTGCCGGTGTGGATTTCCTCTCACTGTCTAAAAAATATGCAATTAGGTGAAGTGAAGTTACTTATTTATATGGATGAATTAAATATTAGATAAGGTGCAGATTCTGTCACTGCCAGGATCATTTCTTAAGGTCTATAAAATTAGGGTTATCATGAGGTTATTCTACTGTTATAAAAATAGTAAAACCAGTGGGTGATTCCTGTCATTGGCTTTGACAGCTTAATTCCTAAAATGTGCACGAATGATAAATAATTTGGCGAGAGGTTTACATACTTTTAAGCATAAATATAACCACAAGTCAGTGGGTTTTTAGTTTCACCATTTTATAAATTACCCTGTAGTGCAAATCTTAAGAAAACCTTCAATTTTAATTATTGCAGTTCCATTTAAGTTTAATGCAAATGTCAGGCACTTTAGAAAGAAACGAAGATGACAGGTTTCATACAGAGGGTCAAAGAAAGAGTCATAAAAGCTATTTCAATGACATATTGTTCATGTCTTCAGTCATCATGGTGGCCATGGAAACAGAAATTGGAACTGGGAAACCCGAGAACGCTGACATGATCCTTCCTTTACAGAGCAATCAAAGTACGGGGGCAGAAAGTTCCTCACAGTACAACCTGCCACCTGTGGAGCCTCTTTATGTCTATACTCCTAAAGCATGAATCTTCTAATGTTTGTGCTTTACTTCCTCTTGGAAACCCTCACTGTCACCTGTAAGTAGAGCTCAGATGCTTTCTGTTTCCTGTAGATCTTTAAATTTCTCCAAACATCTGTTTAGTTATTTTTATAAAGTGGATTAAAGCAGTTTTGGGTGGATTGAGACAAACATTAGTATGAAATTGATGTAGATGTTCCATATTTATTTTAATATTACTTTATCCAATAAACAAAATTAAGACAATATATATACAATCTGTAAAATCTTATAAAACCATATTACGAACCTTAAAACTATCTTTGTTTGACTGATTAAAAGCTATAAAACATGTATGTGATTCTTAACCATTTGAAACTGGCCCTGTTTTGGGTTATGTTTTAATGCTGCATAACTTGTTTTACTGGGTTAAATAGGTTGCTATATAATGCAAAATGAATTTACTAACTGGTGCCAGAGCTCAAAGGGCTAAAGGCTGGAAACAATGCATTACTGTTCCACCTCCATCCATCCATCCATCCATCCATCCGTCCGTCCATCCATCTATCCATCCATCCATTATCTTCTGCTTATTCCTCTACTAGGGTCGCAGTGGGGTTCCACCCTAATCTGTAGCACAACCTCATACCGTAAGGTTACGTCTATCCTCCAGATAAAACTTCACAGACATAGACAAACATTAAAATATTGTATGAGTCTTAAAATTCAGCAGCTCTAAAGAAACTGGCTGCAGAGAGAAGTAATTTAATTCACTGGAATTAATTAAGCAAAAATGCAATCAACCAGATGCAGAATTGTGGGGGATAAAGATCGTTAACAATTTGTTTTTATATATTTCAAAATCTGCCAGATGTTGACTGGTGGGAATGACTGATTTTCTTATGTAAAGCCATTTCCTGTTAGTGATGGTCTTGCAGCCAATATTGCAAAAGTAGATCTAAGACTGCAGAACTCATAAAACACTCTAATACCAAATGTTCCTTCTGCTATCTTGGATATATTGCCAGGACTTTTCTAATAATACCAGAATAAAAACCTATTTTATATTGCATGTTTTTCAAAAGGATAAAACATGTAGGCAGTCGTAGGCTTAAAGAACCAGCCTTGTGAGCCCACCAAGTGCTATGGCTGAACTGCTCTTGGGCAAGGCACCTAACTCCAATTACTCCTCAGGCACTATATACAAGGCTGCCTATTGCCCCAGGCATGTGTGCTCACTACACAAGTGTTTGTATATGTGTGTGTTTCATTGCACAGATGGGTTAAATGTGGAGGATAATTTCCTCTGTGTAATTAGATCTCATTATAATTATGAACATTTTACAAATGTCAGGTGACTGACACTTTATTAGACATGGACAGAAGAATTGAAAAACGGACACATTACATACTACAGCTACATGATATCCTGAGCTGGTTCCCCTTTTGAAGCTTTTACAGGTTCCATTTTTTTTAGGGAAGCCCATATTCAGGATTTTGGAGTTTTTAGCCCAAAAATGGTATTGTTAGCCCATTTAAACAGAAAAGCATTTGTATGGCGGACACCAGTGTTAAAAGGACCTTGCTTACAATGCGCATTTTAATTCATTTTTAAATGTGCTTTTAAATTGTACATAATTTACATAAGAGCAGGTTTACATAAGTGGTTTAATCTTTCAAATATATCATTTTTTTTAACTGTCATGCGAATTAAAATATTTTAATTCCCATTTTAAGGACCACTGATTTAAAGGTTTAATCAAGTCAGCCTGTGATTCCAACTGGAAATTTTTTTTTTTTTATTCATTTATCATCTTTTGTTTAATCCTCTACGAGGTGTGCAGGGGGCATCCCCATGTCCCTCCAGGAAAGCAGGTCTTGCTCACTGGGCAGATACACCCAGGGCAGAGAGCCAACCCATCGCTGGCACACTTACTTACACAGCCACACAAACAAACGCACACTATATGGAGCAATTTAGATGTTTTTGGACTGTGGAAGAAAACCCACGCAGATACGGGAAAAACATGAAAACTCCACCCACATTGGGATCGAACCGGGAATCCTCAGTGCTGAGAGGCGAACATGCTAACCACTAAGCCGCCATGCCACCCAGTGAATATTTTAAAAAGATAAAACTATATAACCAGAGCAAACTCTAAAAAATGTGTGCAAAGAACATCAAGGTCATGCATCATGCCGAGAAACTTTAGAATGTCTTTAGAAAATTTTTATGAGCCAACAGGCTGCTGACCATTTTTTCAGCCCAGACTCAGGAGACATTAATCAATATGGAATTTTATTGTTATATGTTAACCATACTGCATTATATTAAAATGATTTATCATTATGCATTTGCAGTGACCCTTTAATTAAACATCTTACAGTGTGAGTAACATATATGCATCTTTTTGGTTCCCAGGTCAGGAGATGATGCAGGGCAGGATAATAGGAGGCTTTGCTCCCACACCCTACTCCATCAAGTAAATAGTGTCCATTCAGACCATTATGGGGCAGCACTTTTGCGCAGGCACTTTAATTAACAAGTACTGGGTGTTGACTGCGGCACACTGTAATATAGAGTAAGTGGTTTTCTTGGGAAACTGTAAAATAGAATATATTTTTTATTATTTTTTGCAAAAAGTATTTGCGATTTGCAACTATTAAAGCTTGCCCACATGTATGGCATGTCACAGAGAATAGATCACAATTAAGTAGGTAATTAATAAGTGATATGGAGTTCAAGCCAAAACATTTGTGACCTTAGTAATGACATAATTAATGGTGTCTGTAGTGCAGGGAACATGAGGATCATCGCTGGAGATTACTCTGTGAACATGTATGAAGGGAGAGAGCAGTATCGCATGCCACAGACGCTAATCCCTCACCCTCAGTTCAACAAAACCACCAACAATGCAGACATCATGCTAATAAAGGTAGGAGACACATCCCTGCCACATCTGTCACTTCTGATTCTCATCCACTTGGGTTTTTTTTATAGTTCTCAGATAGTCTGTTTCTGAACCCAGGCTGCCCATATTTACTTGGTTTATGTTATATAGGTGTGGTAGGTCAGTGTTTAGGGTGTTGGACAATCAATCTGAAAGTTGTGGGTTCAAATCTCATGTTCATTTAAATGACCCATATGGGTCATTGAGGAAGACCTTTAACCCTTATTGCTCCAGGGCTGCCGTATCAACCCTGTGTTCTGACCCCAACCAAGCTGGGATGTTTGTAAGTCACTTTGGTAAAAGTGTCTGCTAAATAACCAAATGTAAATGTACTATTGGGGTTTATTCCAAGTACAGTTGGGTTATTTTATGTCTGCATCAAGGTTGTTTTGTTTAGGTTTCCTCTTCCAAAGTCTGAAAATCAGATGGAATTAGATCATAATACACTGAAGGGATAGGTGATAACAAAACTTTGTTGTATTCTCAAACTCGGTTGCTGTTCTGAGCTTCAGACTGCAGTGGCATTTCCCTTCGTTTGAATGTCACTTATGCAACTTAATAACATAAACCCCCCAAAAGGCAACTGTGCGGAATCAGAAAACAGTTTAGGATAGGGTGCTGTTTGCATTTGACATTTAATAAGCCTTTTGAATTTGTCTTTGAATAGAGGTCATGTACTTTACTTTGTGAAAGTTTGGACAACTTTTCACAAACGGTTTGGCTAATTTTTCTTAATGTCAGTGAGTGAGCACAGCACACTACCTCCAGAGAACATATTTAAAAGTGGATTATTTATATAAATCAATCAGCTAATTAAAAAAAACACTTACAAGCACTTATAGCACTTTTGCTAACAGCTTTGGTATTGCTGCAAACCAACTCAGAATGTGATGTCATTAAAGCATCTTTAGGCGTCGTGTGCCTGGTTGCCCATTTTCTTATATTTACAGGAGAATTTGCAGAAATCTTGTTCCTGTTGATGGGCTTAACTGTTTCACTTAATAATGAATTTCCAAATAAGGAAATGAGGATAAACATGTTTGAAGCCGGGCGGCAAAGTGACGTAGTGGTTAGCATGTAGGTTTTCTCCGGCTTCTCCAGTTTCCTCCCACAGCCCCAAAACATGAAAACATGGGGGAACCCTGGATCCTATTATAGGTTTAAGGGGAAGTTAATAAGTTGAGGTGAGATGTCTGAAGTCATCAGACCCCAGGGTCAGTTGTATCCTTGGAGCAATGAGGGGTTAATGGCCTTGCTCAAGGCCCATTTGCAACAATGTTAGACATGGGATTCCAACCTCTAACATTTGAATAGCCCAATACCCACCTCACTCTTGATTAGAAAAAGATGCTGACATTAAAACGCAAACCTCTGTTTATTTTTACAGTTAATGACTCCTGTGATTGTGAACAGCTACGTGTCCCCAGCTCCATTGCCTCGTCAGGGGTTCGACATCAGAGAGGGACAGGTTTGTCGAGTGTCTGGCTAAGGCTTTACCTCGCTTCCTGGGGGCATCCCAGCATCTTTGCACACTGCCACAGTGCCCGTTGTCTCCAACGACAGATGCAACAATACTGACTCCTACAACGGCAACATTACAGAGAACATGATCTGTGCTGGCTATGCTGGAGGAGGAACAGATGCGTGCAATGTGAGCTACACATGACTGCATCATTTTCTCATTTTTATAGATTCACCGCTGTAAGCTAAAATCTCCCATCAACTGGTTTCAGATTTAATATTTTTTTTAAATATTGGATAATCCTTATCTAATAATGGGAATGTACTTTAAAAATGTCTTGGGTTCATATTAACCTTTCTAGAACCCTCTCCAATTTCCTGGAGATATTTGTAGTTATATATTGACCTAAAACATTATGCAAAATAAACAGTATTACAATTAAATATAAAGACAGATAGAAAGACAGTGATTGTTCCTGTGTTTATCCAAAAGATCTTTACCAGGTGATTATTCTATTCAGCACGGCGACTCCGGAGGGCCACTGCTGTGTGAGGGTCGCGTTTATGGGATTGTCTCATGGGGCAGCGGTTGTGCAGAACCTCAGTTTCCTGGAGGCTACACAGCCGTGGCCAAGTTTTGCGAATGGACAATGGATAGACGACACAATCTTCGGCTTTCATGAAAACCTTGGCAAGATTTAGATTACAGTGACCACACTGAACCTGAAAGCACAACCAAACACATTGCAAATTGATTTAATTTGAGTTAATTGAGTATTAATATCTGATAAAATTAATATAATGAATTCTATAGTCTTCATTTGAGTATTATTGGCTAGAAAGTAATATGCAAGTATGGCAGGGGCGTAGAGGTACGACTAATGCTTGGGAAGGAGGAGAAGGTGGAAACAAGGACAACAGGCAGTTATTAAAAGTAATTAACACACCTGTTCTGCTAATGATTGGTGTGTAGCCTATTTGAGCAAGGGCAAGACATACCGGGTGGATATAATTTGTTGTAGTGACAAAAAACAACTCAACAAGTCCCCGTCCCCCCACACACAGTAAGTTTACTGTGTTTTGTGCATTTTAAATGAAAAGTTTGGTGTTATATGTTGTGGTGTTTCTTTCAGATGCTCTGTATTCTTATGATAATGGTGGTGATGGCTGTAAATCTAAATGCATTAGAGGTTTAAGTCTTTTAGGTTAAGTTTAAAGTCTCCAAAGCACAGGACAACAATTTAACCCAGTTTAAACGTGCTGTACATTAGTTAAATATTTTATAGTATTGTTACTGATGCCTTAGTACATGCTTGATCTCTCCTATAAACATGATCTATGTACAGTATTCTATATCATCTGTTATATAACAAACAGGAAAGTCCTTTAAAAAATCACTGAAATATGTTTTGTCAATCAAATGTTCTTTTTTGTCCAGTAATCTTATATAGAGTTGAGACAAAAGTGTTTGTATATTTTTGGTTATAGAATGTAGTTGTATAACGTACTTTGTTGTTCCGTTCGCACACAACGGAACTCCTCTGTTTGATGTTCCTTTTGGAGGAAAACAAATTTCCCATCGTTTTACTTTGTAGTGTCAGGACAATTATGTGGAGGTTGGCTGATGGTCTGCTTCCTGATTCCATGTAGTCACGGTGAATTTGGATCATATGGAAAGGAAAGTGAAGGAAAGCACGTCAACTCAGGTGATGCTAAAGGCCTTTGGCTGTCACCTTACCGACACAAATAGCTTGCGACAAACCGCAGCACACGTCTTGCCATTCTGAATAATAATACAGTATATAAACAATAGAATACAATTGGCTTAATTTTATTTATTATCCTTTGCTTAATCCTCTATGCGTGTAAGTTCCCCTTGCCCATCCAGGAGAGAATGTCTCAGGTGCTGGGCAAATATACCCAGGACAGGGTGCTAATCCATTGCTGCTTAATTCTCAATAAACTGTGTTTTTATTAGATCTGTCATTCTGTAGTCCTAATTATTCAATTTTTTTGGCACTCTGGGTCTGATTGCAATTTTTAATAGCAAAGTAAATAGGATTTTCCACAAATAACATCCATAATGTTCTGTGGGGACATGTTCAGAATCCGTTGCACTTTCATTGCTGTAAATTACTGGTTTCTCTGAATTATGAGGGTGTTTAAGAGTCATGAAACTAATATTGCTGACTGATGAAAACCATGAACAATTACTTTCTTAGTTTCTTTTAGCCATCCACTGCTACCATTGTAATATTTTCCAACTTTAACACCAATAGCATGGTGCAAGGGGCAGTCATATATTTGTGGTTAAGGAACCAGCATTGCTGAGTTCAATTCCCGGTTCCACCAAGTACCTCAGACGAAGTGCCCTTGGGCAAGGCACCTAACCCCAATTTCTCCCCGGGCGCCACGTACAAGGCTGCCCACCATGTGTGCTCACTTCACCAGTGTGTGTATGTGTGAGTTTTACTGCACGGATAGGTTGAATGCAGAGGACAAATTCCTTTGCGCGCAAGCAGTTTGCAAAATACCTCACTAGTTATGACTTCGCATTACATACACATTTGCATTTGTGAGATACCTTAGCTAACCTTGTAACAAGATTTTGGGGACGTGGAAGTAAAGAGGAAGTCCAAGACTGAATCTAAGCCTTGAATCCTGGAGCTGTTACCTGCAGCAGCACCATGCTTCTCTACTAAATGGCTTTCAAAGTCTTAAAGATCAGGGTTAAAGAAATCAAATTCTTATAACGCCGGTCACAGATGACCGCTCTGATCCAAACGCCTACACTCATCTGGAATGTTAGTGCTATTAGCTCTGAGACAGTGAACATCCATTTTTCCTCCTGATTGACTGAATCATCCAAGCAGTGGCTAAATGAAGATGAATGGTACTTGAGTACTGTTCTGGCAGTAAGAACATTTTACCTGTGAGTGCCCAGGCCTGCATTAAACCCACACTGACGTTTATAAAGAATTGTAAAAGACTGAAGGTGAAGCGAAGCATAAATTACTGCATGCTCTCTGTAAGGCTGCTGGTGGATGATCTAAAGCCTTGCTCTTTTTAGAACTGTATTAGCTAACAGGAGGGTTGATCACAGCTCGGGCTTCTTTGCTTGTACAATCTTTATACCATTGCTGGGTTGTTTTGGAAAATGACACGACAGTGAATAAGATGTGTAAATGAAAAGCTGTAGTTATACAATTTTAAAACATCAGTGGATGCAGATCATATCCGTCAGAGATCATGGAGATAATGAGTGAAATGGAGACATATTTTATTTTGCTCAGAAACGAGAAATGTATTTTCCCCCCACGTTGTATTATTGTAAATGATCTATTTAACACTTTGCACATCAGCCACTAAGGTACATATTGCTACAGAACAGACTGTGCAACCGTTTGTTACATAAAGCTACTGCAAGAACTGTAATTACCAGTGGTGCTTGTAACTCGCCCCCACTTCAGACACAAGTCCTGAAGCAAGCAGGAAAAGGGAAGCGTCATCAGTGCCAGACCTTTCAGACGAAACACTTAAATGTTCTGTAACGTCTGAGTCAGATTCAGAGAGAGATTCAGCTGTTAAATATGTTGAATAGGCAGAGTGGTAGCCTGCTGGCGAGAAGAGACATCGTAATGAGGCATTATTTATTCCAATCTTGCACCCTAGTTTCTCTCTTCCTGTCTTCTTTCTGCTCGCAGCCCAGATAATTCATCAAGTTTGCCCTCAGTGGAGCGTCAGAAACTCGAGCACTGTAATGTTTCTTAACAAGAAGCTGCCAACTGGGACGCCGGCCTCTTTGCTCTCTGTCAGTCGATTGCTGGGCTTCTTCACTAAGGCCCAGATTAAAGCTGTGTGTGGATGACATGTGCAATCCCTATTCCATTACTGTTCAACCATGCAGATAATCCCCCAGACGCTCATGTTTATGTTCTGAGGAACACAGAATACAGTCGTGGTTGGCACCAAGATTACGTGCGACTGTCTAATGAACTGATTCAGCCTCTTTATTCTGATTTGTAAAAAGCGAATCATTTCCAGAGTTACTTAAAGTAAGTCTTGCATACATTCATTCATTATCTTCCGCTTAATCTTCTATTACGGTTGCGTTGTGTCCCCATGCCCATCCAGGGGATAACGTTTCGGGCGCTGGGCAGATACACCCAGGACAGGGTGCCAATCCATCGCTGGGCACTCACAACTACACACAAACACACACTATATAGGGCAATTTAGAGCATTCAATTTACTTTAAATCCATGTTTTTGGACTGTGGGAGGAAACCGGAGAACCCGGTTGTTAACCACCGTGCTTCCCCTGTCTAGGATTTAGACTTGAGCTTAATTAGATTGATGTACTTCATAAATTTCTATCATATTGAGCATCTGTGCTAATTTGTATAAAGTTCCAGATGTTTATCTTTGCAGCTATATGTCAATTGTCATTTAAATCATAAAGTCAGATAAAGATTCTGGAAAACTCCTTTGGTGGACATGAGGTCTTGGCTTTAATTTTAAGTCAATTAAAGTACTGTATATTAGGCATTAGACAACATGGTGAATAATTTTAGTGATACTCTGTAATAGACTGGATAGCTGCTGGAGGAGGCTCCCAGCCCGATCAGGAGCACTGGGATTGGCTTCAGTACCTTCTGTGACCCTGTAAAAGGTCATTAAATAAAACAAATAATAAAATGAAGCTAATTAAACAGAGCTTGCAGCATGTATTTGGCCATATAGTGTAAGTTTTAAAAGTATAAATGAAATGATATTTGACACAGAAACATGGATACATTAGTGATGCTTTTGATGCTGTTTCTTGCACAGAACTGTTCACAAAATCCATCTGCAAAATTTGTCATAAGCAATTAAGACTTTTGGTGCCTGTTTTTTAGGCTTGACTTATTTTCAAGAAGAATTCTAAAGGCATTGCATGCCTGAAAGGAGTTGATGTATCCCACAGCTAAAGCAAGCAGACAGAGGGAATGGATTCTTGAAAAATGAACAGAGTTGTTTAATATGACAGCTTAAAAAAAGGAGAATTATAATGAATGGTGCCTTCATGTCTTTTCCCTTTTATTATATATATATTTTTTGTACATTTTACATTCCTTTACTAAAAAAAACGGTAGTAGGCAATATATAATAATAATAACGCTCCTTATTGCCACAACTAACACTAAACGAGTAGTTAAAAACCCACACAGGATCAGTTTAGATGAATTTGCGTCCCGTAAATGAAAATAATCAGTGGAAATGAAGTGGGTGGTGGCATCCGGATGCGGAATAGAACTTGATTACACATCGGTCAAAAAGCCCACACGTGAAAAGCCACATAAATGGATCAGGGTGTTGTGGTGAATGCAGCATGTTGGGAATTTTGTAAAACTGTCTTGTGTCTTGTGTTTGTGCAGCGTCTGCCTCTTTATACCAATGAGTCAGTCTGACTGAATCTCAAATAGACATGTGCACTTTAAACACACCACCAGAAGGAACATTAGCCTTGCTCGCATCACAGAGCTTAAGATTAACGCTAGAGTTCAAAGCCTCCAGCAGTGTACTGTAAAATCCCCGTTTAACGGCATGAACTGTAGCGAGAGATGGCGGATGAAGAACTTTACTGCATGACTCACCATAACAATGCAATCTAATACAAAATGGCACGCCACTTCTCATTAGTCAAAGTTTAAGAAAGGCTCCGAATCTATAATTGGTGCTCACCTTTTTAATAGCAGCATACATTGGAGTCTGTATTTGAGTCAATTTGGCTGTTTTCAGTCTGTCCTGAAGAAGGGAGTGGGTTTGCAGGTACAACACATGTTGTACTTTATTGGAACTTACATTATTAGAACCTACAGCATGTTGTATGGATATGTGATCATCTGCTGAGCATCTGGTCCTAAGTTGAACTTACATTTTTTCAGTTTCATCAAAGACACCGTGTCTGACGATACTATTTAAATGACTTTGTACACTGATTACACAACTAGCAGTTTGAATCAAGATTGCTAGGTCTTTTGAACCCATTTAATACACATACTTTAACCTATAACGATGTGGCACTTATCTGAGAAGTGCTAATCTGTGATTCTTGTAAAGATGCAAAGGCAGTTTGATAGAATGAGATGTAGTGTAATCCTTAGTACGATTTCAGAAAAGAGTAAGTATAAATAAAAAACAACACCTTCTTATATGAACTCTTTATTTGATTAATAAAATGATCTCCATAAACCTGGGCAGATTTTGTTTTAAAACACCCTATATGTGGAAATAAACCTTCGCTCTGTATGATGGTCCTCCCTGTCAGTAGTGTCAATATCAGGTTAACTGTAACTACACTTACATTTCATCATGTTATTTTGCACTAATATTGCAAGTTGATGATTAGTGTCAGAGCACAGGGTAAGCCAAGATCCATCATTGCTGAAGCAATAAAGGTTAATGGCCCTTCTCAAGGGCTTGCACTGGCAGCTTGGTGGACGCGGGGATTTTAGACTGAATCCCAACTCTGATCCCTAACCAACTACCACACCCCTATACTTTAACATGTTTTTTCTACATATTCAAAGAAAGATTTAACTACATAACATGCCTGAGTGCACAAATTTTCTACTCAGGAAAAGAGATGTGCAATGTTAAATATTTTAATACTCAACTTTATGTGAAAGTAAACATGCTTGAATAAAAATTTCCACTGTTTTTGATGCTGCTGTACAACTGCAAATGCCCTCTTGTGGGATAAAAAAAGCTTATCTTATCCTATCTAGAGCATTAAAAATGTGCAGGGTGTCTTCAGTACGCTTTGCGTTGACTTCCCTTGTGAAAAAAAAGTATACTTAAATTATGCTGAAATAGGTCTGTACTTAAGTTATGTTATTTTGGAACTCCTAATTTGTACTTAATTACTACTTATTTGTAATTAAAATTAAATAAATTTGCACTAAAGTTATACTGAGTATACTAA
>JAOUQT010169125.1:0-18337 GCA_025769995.1 Xyliphius kryptos
GCCAATTTCTGGATTTGTCCGTACGCCAGGTTTCAGTAAGAAATCAACGCAAGTCTTCGTACATGAGGCCCCTGGTTCTCATAATTCATTTTTCACAATCAGGGAGCAAGATCTTCCACGTAACAAAGTGAAGTCAGCCAGGCGTTGGCCTTTACAGGAACTGAATGCCTGGAATAATTACGGGCGCATCGTAGATCGGGCTGGGAATTAAACAAATCTTATATGCATTTTTAAACCTGACGCGTTGGCTGCCTTACACAGATATTGTTTTCCCAACAAGTTTCATATACACTTGAACTTTCGAAAAAATTGCACAATCGCTCTGAAAGGGCAGTTCATGCTGCTGAAGCACAACAGATGCTGAACCCAGGAGGTGCATATTTTAGTGGTGTGTGTTAGATACTGTACAAGACTTCCAGGTGGCCTGGTTCACAGTCAGGAGGGTGGGTTATATCAACCCTTCATAATGTCTACACAGGATACAGCACACAGGCTTATACTCTGACTGGAAAGCAGGAAAGAAGCAACGCAGAACACTACTAATGTACACAGCACTAGGCATGAAACAATTACAGATTTTGATGGTACGATTATTGTTTAAGTAATAATAATTCTACACTCATTATGCAATAATTTACTTTACAGGGCGCCAATCTATCGTTGGGCACATACTCACACAGACACACACACACACTATATTGGTGCAATTCGGAGCAACCAATTCCCCTTGAATCCATGCTCTTGGACTGTGGGAGGAAACTGGAAAACCTAGAGAAAATTTATGTGAACATGGAAACTAAAGCTTTGGCTAATGGCATTTTTTTTTTTAAAGAATGTCGTCATGACAATTTTGAGGTGCTCTTACGATTTACTCATGATTAATACTAGTGGTAAAACAAAAATAATTGCTGTGATTATTGGAAAAGCTGTCATTTAAGTAACTATAGGCGGACACAAACCATAAACCTGTGTCTAGAGAGAGCTGAAGGTGGACTGGGCATGCTTAATGATCCAAAGTGTGTGTGAATCCAAAGGTCAGTGTTGTTCATCCTCAGACAGCGCACTACACTAAGCATGCTAATGGCATTCACCCAGTCTAAAGAGGCACAACACTCCCTGTGGAGAATGTACCACTGACATGGAGTCTCTTAACTCACTCAAAAACTCATCGTTCCACTAACAATCACTCTGACCTGTTCCAAGAAGGCTCGAGAGATCACAAGGTGGCTACGATACAGCAGAGGATGCCCCTTAGTCCCTTTGGAGGAAAGCTTAGGGTGGGGGAAGTAATTAAAAGCAGTCGAAATGCAGAAAGAATGACAGCATTGAGTCTTTAATCCAGCCATCCACTGGAGACGAGGGACCCATTTTCAGTGAGCTGTTGGTTAGACGGGGCGCAGATAAGCCTTGTTGACTTGCAAGGGCAACACTGGACTGTTGATCGATAATGTAAACCCTAGCTTGTCGCCCAGACACGACTAGATGGACAAGTGTGTGGTGGGGGAGGGGGATACAGGAAGTGCAACCCTATACAACTCTATAATCATACAGAGTGGAAAATGTGAATCAAGGTGGCAGACAGGATCATATGTTCTCACAGACCAGGTGACCATATACTCCCATAATAGAAATGTATTTCAAAATACGAACTGACACAACAAACCGCTTTCTTGTAAACACACTTTACCCATTACATGGTTCCAAGGCCGGAAGATGGATAACATATCAGTTTTTTCTATTACATGGAAAGTGTGAAGAGCTACACATAGTATTATTACAGTAATACATACTTCACCCATTACATTGTTCCGGAGGCCGAGAACCGAGAGCACATTAGTCTCGCATAAAGGAAAAATAGTAAATGTCCACAGTGAGATTCACATTTATTCTGCAGTCAGTTTTTATATACATTTCACCCTCATTTCTGTGTGAGTATAAAGATCAAGGGAAGGCCAGATTTAAACAGCACCACCAGCACTAAAACCTACCCTAACGTAAACCGCAACATTAAAAATGTATTCCTTTGCTTTCAAGGAAGCCCAAAGAATGAACTCCAGTTTTGTTACTGGGCTTTTGCTTTCCATTTTGGTCATTGCCAAGTATGCTTAGAAAAAAGGCACCATCTATAACTAATTAAAAATATACACATATACGCAAAACCCCAACATCACTGAGCCTCTAGAGAAACAAAGTAAACATCAAGAGAGAGGTAACTTTGGTGTTCCACAAGCCTCGGTTATAGGTTCACTAATTCTCACTTAAGGATAATAGGGTTCAGAATTTGCCCTCGGCCGCCAACTTCCCCATTCAAAGATAACTTTTATGGCAAATTATGCTTCCTGGCAACAATGATTACAGGAATGCCCAAACAATACACTACAGTGACTCACAACAACCAACTGCAAACATTAAAGAGGAAAACTTGTGTAATTTTTTTTGTTATTTTTTTAAGCTACATGTACATGGACAAAACTAGAAGGACCACTACAGGAAGTTATGGTATCCTGATCCAAGCAGTTCTCCCCGTTGTAACTATAACAGCATCAACTCTTCTGAGAGGGATTTTCTCACCCTTTAATGCAAAGGAGCATTAATGAGGTCAGACACTAATGTTGGACAAAAGGGCCTGGAATGCGGTTTCTATTATAGTTCATCCAAAAAGGTTTTTGATGGGGTTGAAGTTAAACACTGTGCTGGCAAGTCCAGTTTACTGAAAAAAAGACAAGCTGCAAAGGAAAATTGCCTTCCCTAAACTGTTTCTATAAATTCAGTACCATTTAATTGTCGTTAGCATGTCCAGCTATTAGCGCTGGGGATCCAGGTTCAAATCCTGATCTGAGTGTATTTGGTTCTTCCCAAATACAGAACATGGCTTGAAGGTAAATCTTCCCAGCACCTGAAAAAGACATCTGTCCCCTGGAAAGACATAGGGATGTCCCAATACTTTTAACCATATAATGCAATTCTTACATCACGTGTGATAGACGGCAGGAGCCCTACAGGTTTCCGATTTTGGACTTATTCATTATTTAGGGTTTGTTTTTATAGATTTTTGTCCATTTGCCACTTTTGGCTCGCACGGTCACATTTATCACATTCATTAAGACTCTGAGTAGAACAAACATTAACTGTTTGACAAACACGGTGCAGAGTAAAGTAAGAGAAATGAGTAAAGACCCACGAAACCCACTTAGGGCAGTGTTTTCTGAGACTGTTTCCATATAAGCATTGATCTTTGCTCCATTAAACCGGGTGAACCTAAAACAGGCACTAAGCCCCTATAGAAACTGAGCTTCAGTGGAATTTCTAGACCTGCCCATAATAGCTGTCTTACATTACACAGACGCAGCCGGTCCGAAGCAGATTAAATGTAAACAAAGAAAGCGGCAGCTCACTGAAGGAGCCCACACTTTGTATTTGTCTACATAATAAATTGCAGTACGATGCATGATTATAAAACATTGAAGGCATAAGTTAGAAGCAAGCACATGGTAATAAGTCAGTAAACATTTAATCATTGCTATTTATTACATGACATTTTAGTGGAGACCAAGCCTCCAGCACGATCAAAGAAATCAATCAGCTATAAACACATACACTAAACTGACCAGCCTGCACGGTTTCTCTTCACAGCAGTAAACATAGCCTTCGGTTTAAAATATTTCTACTGTTTTTCAATGAGTGTTCCTTCTTCCACATCTACAAACTGCTGAGCTCGAGCTGCACACGGTTTTTCGGACCCACTGTTAATCAATAACAAACAGCCAGAGTCCACACTGCACTCCAAAAGCCCTGGGCTGCAAACCAATTACAAGAACCTATTGAATGGCATTCCAGGATGCCGGCCATCTTTATAATCCAAAAAAAAGGTTTATGGCATTAAGGAGGGGTCTTGTTAAACATTTGCTATCCAATAAGACTGAATGTGCTCGCAGTCAGACAACCCCAGGCCACATCAGCTCAATATGAAAACCACACGCCATTACACAGCTCCTTTTGGTTTCGGCGTTATGGTCAGGTAATCCGAGTGTATACTTGATGGTAATCAGGGCTGTGTGTACTTGGCACAGCAAACAAAATTCATGGGGCCTGAACACAATGCATTTTGTGAATGAGAGTTATTATTATTCCCATTATTCCCATCATGAGCTGGATGATTCATGTCCTCAACAAACTGATATGCTGGACCTACATGATGCATTAGTTAAATATATCATGAAACACGATATGATTATTATTTATCATATCATTAATTGTGCACACAACATTATCTGGAAAGGAACTCGAACTTCTTGTAATCAGACAAAGTTAAATGAATCATACCAAGATTTAAAAAAAGCATACAAATCCATTGGGCGGCATGGTGGTTATCACATTTACCTCTTAGCACTGGGGATTCCCAGATTTGAATCCTGATCTAGTGGAGTTTCCATGTGTTTTCTTACACAGGTCCAAAAATATGGATTTAAGGTGAATCGGTTGCTCTTAATTGTCCCTATGGTTTGTGTCCGAAGCCCTGTAGAGGGTGAGGGTTGTGTCAGGAAGGGCTTTCGAGGGTGGACACACTTAATTCTCTACTAGGGATTATTGTTGTGTAGGGACATGAGCTCAAGCACTATCGAGGGGCAATTTAGTGCAGCAGAATGTGGCAGAGCAAAACTTGAGCAGTGGAGGTGCCACCATGCCGCCTTGTGCATTCCTATTTTTAATTTAAATATATTTCAAATGGCTCCATTTATTCATTATCTTCTGCTTTTTCTATATAAGGGTCGCAGGGAGTTCCTCATACCAATCCAGGGCAGAACGTTTCATGTGCTGGGCAAATACACCCAGGACAGGGTGCCAATCATTGAGCATACACACACGCACACACTATCCAGGGGCAATTTAGTGCAGGCAATTCAAATACAATTCATGTTTTCAGACTGTGGGACAAAACCCGCATGCACACGTGGAGAACATTGTGATCAGATCAGGATTCGAACCTGGATTCCACAACAACACTAAATTACACCATCAAACAAATCTGAAGCATTTGGTTAAAAAAAAGGTCTATAAATGGTATTAAACCGGCAGCAACTGTTTAAATTCAATACATCTTTTAAAGCAGTCTGCATGTTTTTCGCCATAAACAGGACACAATCCTAATGCATATTGCAGACATCCCTTTGATGTGTTCAAGAACTTGTTTACACCAATTTAGTTCTACAGCCGTGTGAAGGTCAGCGTCTCTCTTGTCAGACCAGCACTGGCAGATAACCAAAAAATTGGGAGGTAAAAAGAGTATGGAACATTTCTGGACAATCCGAGCACTTCCTGAAATCAACCAGAAAAGGCAACACCCTTGTATTCAATCCCTAGTTCACCCCTCTCCGACACTCTCTGGTTGGCTGCCCAGAACCACTAGAGAAATGATTAAATCATGAGGGAGATTTAAATGGCTGTGCCGTCTTCTTCAATCTCTAAAGCTGCAAAAGCATCCTGAAAGCTGACATCTGCCGAACAAGAGACTGAGGAAAGCAGCAAGGGGATGGCGAGCGGCTCAGGAGATGATGATGAGGATTAAGAGGAGGGAAAGAAAGGATACTCATTTAGGTTCCAGACTCAGAAATGAGGGGTATAACCGAGATTTGGTGATTATGTCTGTGAATGAAACAAGTGGCAAAATTGATTTGCAAGAATTTCACATGCAAAACACAGTCAGAATGTGGCTGGCGAGTTATCAAAGTTACCACAACAAGCTTTCAAAACCATAATAACATTTCCTACTGAAATTCCCTGCTGTTTCTCCTCCTAGTTTTTTTCAAAAGAGCCAACAAAATGTTTCCCCCATTTAGCCTGGTTTCTCTCAGGGTTCCTTTTTGTCTGCGTCCATGAAATATTTTCCCTTCCGTTGTTGCCTCTGGCATTAGATCTTTGCCACAATGTGAAGAAAATGAGTTCTCCCACTAACAGTGTGTACAGAATTATTAGGCAACTTCATAAAAACCAAATATATACCCATCTCACTAGTTTATTTTCACCAGGTAAACAAATATAACATTTCTGACATTCAAAAATCAGTAATCAATATAGCCACCTTTCTTTACAAAGACACTCAAAAGCCTTCCATTAATAGATTCTGTCAGGTGCTTGATCTTTTTTTGATCAACATTGCATGCAGCAGCCACCACAGCCTCCCAGACACTGTTTAGAGAGGTGTACTGTTTTCCCTCCCTGTAGATTTCACATTTTATGAGGGACCACAGGTTCTCTACGGGGTTCAGATCAGAAAAACAAGAAAGCCATGTCGTTATTTTTTCTTCTTTTAGACCTTTACTGGCCAGCCACGCTGTAGAGTATTTGGGTGCATGTGATGGAGCAGTGTCCTTCATGAAAATCATTTTCTTAACCGTCTTCCTATACCACTGCTTAAAGAAGGTGTCTTCCAGAAACTGTCAGTAGGCCTTGGTGTTGAGCTTCACTCCATTACCAACCCGAAAAGGTCCCACAAGTTCATCTTTGATGAAACCAGCTCCCTCACCTCCACCTTACTGGAGTGGAGCACTCTGGCCTTTACTAATCCAGCCTCGGGCCCATCCATCTGGCCAATCAAAGTTCCGTGGTCAGAGGAGACCAAAAAAAGAACTTTTCAGCCTTATTTCCACTCGCCGTGTTTGGAGGCCATATAACGATGAGGACCATCCCAAAAATATCATTCCTACACATGGGAAAATACAACTGCACTGTATTAAGGAGAGGATGACCGGGGCCATGTATTGCAAGATTTGGGGGAAGTACCGCCTTCCCTCAGTCAGAACAATGAAGATGGGTCGTGGCTGGGTCTTTCATTAATTCATTCATATATACACTCATAGATAAATTATGACGTTAGTGATAGATATTAGTTAGACATTAGTGTATGTAAATCAGTACAGTCCGTGATCACTGTGCAGAAAACACAGTTGAAAATCCTATTTGCTTGACCTTCCAGTGCCACTGAGAAAATGAAAGAGCCTGATAGGTCTTGGAACAAAAGCTCTTTGGAGTCTGTCTGTAGAGCAGCTTGGTGACAGAAGCCGGTAACTGAAACTAAACTGCTCCTTTGGTCTATAATGAGTGTGCAGTGGGTGACCAACATTACAATGACCAAAAGCACACAGTCAGGACAACCAAGGAGTGGCTCTGTAAAAGGAATATCAAGGTTCTGGAGCCAAGGCGAAAAGTGGGAGAACTTGCAGTCGCAAAGTGTTTAAATACTTATTTTACTCACTGTATGAAACACACTACCTGAAAGCAGTAATACACAAATATTTTCCAGACATTCATTTTTTAGAGACAATCATTTGTCAAGATGATTATATAAATCTGTATTTCTGTTATGGTACATGAATTATAATAATGTATTTCACACATACGAATATGAAATGATCAGAAGTGTGCATTATTGTCATGGCTGGACGAACAGCATGAAGTAGGATTAGACTGAAGTAACTGTTTTTATAAAGAGTTTAAATTATACACTTGGCTTAAAGAGCATACTGCTTTACTGTTTAAGCAGTGTGTACTGTGTCTAGTCTAGTATGTGCGGACCCTAACCCTAAAATGGTTTCTTACTAGCATTTCTAAAAAATAAAATGAAAAAAAAACATAATAAAAAATAAAAATTATTACTTCAAAAATTGTTGCTTTATGTTCATTGTGTCCAAAATAAGGTTCACTGAATGGCTATTTCTCAAGCTGTAAAAGCCATAGGGAGTAAATTGAAGTTAAGCTCTCGACGTAACATTCAAACCCACACAGACATAGAAGGCACTTACCGCTTTGTCACGACACCCTTCCCCATTTTTGTGACATCCTGTCAAACATTTTTACTATTAGGTTGGCATTTATGCTTCTGCTTATTAACCACCCCACATCTATGTTAAATAGAGAGCCATGAACCTTCAAATATTTATTTTCAAAAGTTTTAGGCTTTCAGAAGGTCATTTCAGGAGGCTTTCACTTCCTGAAAACCATCTTATTCAAAAATGGCTTATGAGAAACGTGTCAATGAACGGATTGCCTTAACCTCCGGTTCGTTTCAAAGTGCTTTTCTCTGACCTTCTGATGGCTTCGGAGGCCTTTATAAAAAAAGAGATAATAAAACTGATTTGGATGCCTGTGTCAATGGCATTTCAGCCCATTATGCAGCAAGGTGGGAGAAAAGTGTTGTTTGGATTGGTGCAGGTTTGATCTTAAATACAAGGTCAGTCGCTGATGGAAGCCGCCGAAAGCCAAGAACTGTGCGGATTAATAAAGGCTTCTCCTCCAGAGTTCAGACTCTCAGCACAGGCACACATTACTCATCGGCTCTTTTATTTACCTCATTCTTGTATTTCTGCACAATAAACCTGTTCGCTCTTCCCTGCCCCTCTCCCTCAGCCGCACATTGTCTGTCTCAGACTCTAATAAACAGTGTGGCCTTGAGGTCTGGCCCATGGGTGGGAAGTGGAGGAGAGGAGGGGAGTCAGCAAAAGCTACTTGGGTGGGGGCTGGGCCGGAGATTTGAATACACCAATGACATGCATCTCTTAAACAAAGCAAACTGGCTCATGAGAATCAGGAGGAGGAGGTCGAGGGGGCTATTGTCGGCTGTATGGGCAGTGTGTCCAGCACCAACCTCCCAACAATACCCCGGGCGTTTTCGTGTTTTATGTGGACATGAAAGTTTAGCTGCCATGATGTGCATCCAATGTAAGACCAATCTAATGTGACTATGTCCACCTGTTGGTATGCTGAGCTTAGATGCAACTTATTTGGTAGTCAGAAAAAAGAAGGTCAGTCAATTACCCTTTTCCCACGCGTCTCCCAACCTCCACGTTTCCTCCCACGTGATGCACTCATACGAAGATGTGAAATAAAGTCCTCTATACCATTTAAAACAAAAAAAACAATGACTAGAAATCTCCATAGTAACTGCATCTAGTCAGCGCACGTTCACACCTGTTGCATGTTGGGTAGTAACTGGTACAATTAAAGCTACAGGATTGAAAACCAAGACTTCGTTTACAAATTGTTTCCCCACCCAGTTAGTATTTATTTTTGTGCTGGTATAAATCATCAATAAGCCTGACTCGGAATTAATTTAACAAAACCTTATGTCTGTACAACTTGCATTACACTTCAACCTTGAACTGCTGCTGGTTAAAAATGTGTGTACCCAAAACTAACAGATCAGCATAATTCCAGCTTTAGACTAAGATACGTTGATGAACAGGACACAGTTGTGACGTCTTTATAACGGTGTCCTCCAGCCCTCCTCCTATGTGTTCCTTGCAGAACCCCTGTGGGAAGTAGTCAAATATTTAAACCACCTACAAATAATACCTCGTCACATTTTTGCGACTGCTGCATAAGTGGTGTGAACGTTCACAGCGCGATAAACTAAACGGATAAGCCGAGGAAAAGTAAGCAGGACCGTGTTTACGCAATGCGATCCTTTCTTCTCTGTTGCCTACTTCATAAATAAAACAAATCCACCGTTTCGCTCATTCCACGCCAGACCTGTCGCCTCGCTCTCAGCCGCGCCTGATGTACTGTGAAACGCAGCCTGGCAGAAGAGTGCGCGCCACATGAATAAATGAAGGCGAGGAATTGCATTTTCGAGTTGCGATCCACAAGCTTCTGTGTGGCACGATTTGACCGGCACGTCACTCGGATTTATCGTAGCGTAGGAACGCCTGTATTTCAGCCCAATGAAAAAAGGCCGATGCGTAACACTGATATGCTCTCAGGTGGTTAATAGGCCTTGTGATTTCTTTTTGTTTGTTTGCCTGCCCCGAATACAGCGCAAAGTTTTAGTCCTCTGAATACAAAGAACATGAGCAAAATTAAAAGGCCTTTTAAAATCTCAATCCTTCTGCTGGTACAATAAATACAACCTGTGATTAAACGATTTTTATGAGGATTCATATACAGTCGGGAGCATTTGCTGTATTGTTATTGTTGATCGATGACACCACGGTTGATTTAGACTTTGAAATCTGCCAGACTCGGCAAGCACGTTAAGTGTAGTCCGAAAAGATTTGCAACATTAACAGTTCTCTCACCACATACTCAATGCTAGTGGTCAAGTTTCATAAATTTTGTCACGAGAGTTCACATGCTCAAGCAACATGAGTTACTCTGACAGGGCAAAGCCTTTCTGCAATACTATAGATCCACAATGGAGCTCATAGCTAAGGCTACACCATGGAACACAGGAGGTTGAACTTAATATCTGTTGGGTCTTTTTGGTTTATATTAAATATAGTTAAGTTAGTCATGGCTGGTGGAGCTTCGTAACCTGCAATTGTCTGTTGGGATAGCTATCCCAAAAAGCCCTCTGGTTCAAAATGAGTGCGTAACGCAGGTTATGAAAGCATGCGTTATTGGAAAGTAAAGTTTTAATTTGGTGTAGTGTGGGCTCTTGTGGTGCTGTCCTGGACTTCATAGACTGGTAGTATTCTGATGGGCCTATAATTGTACCTTGTGTTCTTGAGTATTTGGCGCTTTGTATTCAAATATTGAAAAGTAGCTAAAGGATAACGACTTTTGGTTAACTTGTTACAAGTGTCTGACCTTTGGATAAATAGGCCAATTTTAGAGTCAAAGGCGGTCGTAGGCTAGTGATTAAGGAACCAGCCTTGCGACATAACGGTCATGGTTCAAATCCCAGTCCCGCCAAGTACCATGAATGAAGTGCTCGTGTTCTTGGGCAAAGCACCTAATCTCAATGTCTCCCTGGGTGCCATATACAGGGCTTGCTCACCACTTTGGGCCTTATGCTCACTTCACTCAGTGTGTGTATGTGTGAGTGTATGTGTGTTTTAATGCAAGGATGAATGAAAAATAAAAAATCCACTAAAATCCTGTAGACAAACTTTTCAGAATTGAAAGCAGGTTGTTCATACAGTGTATGTGGCTTAAGCAGGGTGTATAAGAAAGTTGTTGGTTGTTAGCCAACCTGAGTGAATGTACACTGCACAGTGGGACACTCTCCTGCAGCTTTTTCTAATGACCCTGTGACCACCTACCTGGCATTGTCCCATTCTACATCCCACAACTGGACCAGTACAACTCGTAACTCATTGTAAAGAAACAAGATCTAAACACATGGGAGTTTAAGAAAGCATTCTGTAGAATTGAGAAAACAGCTTGTAACAAACGACCGAGGAACCATCACTTCCAGACAGGTATCTCATTGACGACACACTAATCCCAGATCCACCATACACACTGATTCAGATCAAACAAAAAGTCTTGCGTGACCATCTTAAAAACCCCATCGTAACTGCACACTGTAAGCCCGACTGAGTAACTGACCTGGCGGATGGAACTATCTCTGCCCTAATTGACGGAAAAGAGATTTAAAAAAAAAAAAAAGAAAAAAAAAAAAAAAAGAGACTGCCTCGTGCTAATCATTACCCTGTGATTCCTGTTAGATCTAACCCACTTAATAACAAGAGCATTCTGGTTCACACGCATTTGCCATGCATTACGAGCTGCAATGATGCAGGCCTTAGCATGGAGTTGATTAAGCTCACTTCGTTCTGGTCTAAAATCTTTAGAGTGTCATGGTGGTTACACAAAACCAGTCAACAACCACAATGCCCCACTTTACCTAAAACAACCTACGTGAGTACGTACCTTGTGCAGTGCATTGTGGCTCGCCTAGCCTTTTAGGACATGGCCTTGGTCAGGTGGTTCATGCACCTGCCTTGTGTAAATAGTTACGTAACCAGTACTCCCTCCCTCCCTCCCTCTCTCAACACAGGAAATACCAGTCATGCAGACAGGCAGCTGTGAGCAACAGGGAAGTGAGGAACAATGAGGAAGTACGACCAGCTTGTAAATTCTTGAAACGTCATTGATGTGTAAGCACAAATCATACAGAGTAAAGTAGTGGGATACCTACACATTACATAAATAGGAGATTTCAGAATGGAGCCCCTTTACAGCGAACAGCATTCATTCTTTTTTGAAAGCGTTTTACAAAATCTTTCTTTGTTGGAATATTTGCCCACTCACCCAGAAGAGCATTCTGTGAGGACAGACATAAGAGTACCTGTCTCACAATCCTTGTTCTATCTTTTTTAATGCCTTTATGTATTGTGCTTTGTTTGACTCATGCCGAAACAAAGAAAAAGGACCTCACCGAACAGTTCTCACAAAAATGGACTAATCCCATTGTCCAAACTGCATGACACAGCCTTTTACCCCCTAAGGCTACAGGACTGAATGGAATTAAATACCTACATCAAGTGCTTGTACATCATGTCCCAATACTTCCACCCCTATGTTGTGTTTGCACCTTTCAGCAGGCAAAACATTTAAACCCCCAACGGAATCTCCAGATCAACCTGTTGCATTCTGACACTGCAGCGCGGACTACCAGAATGAACTGTAAATGAATGTGAAGTGGGTGGGAGAGAAAAAAAGTCTGGATGACACCTACACTGCAGAAAGGCAATAATCACAGCGAGAAAATGAACCGGCTCCTAAAAATACCCCATTCCTGTCCATTTCCATTTCATTAATCTCATTTAAAAGTTCAGCTTTGTCTGAACACAATGATTTTAACGTTCTAAAATGCATTGCTTTAGTTTTATCACTTTGACAACAGCCTCAAGATCACAAAGTTAAACATTCCAAAATCTAACAATCTAATTGACCTTTTTTAGTTTTAACACTATGACAACCACCAGTCTAAAGATCAAATAGTTTTTATAAAGATCATTTTTTATTCGTAATTCTCAGTGAGGAGAGAGAACAAACGTTGACGTCACTTACCCCTACCTTCATTCATGGCGACGTTCTTAGAAACGGTTAGTTTTACTATAACTCAACTGAGAGGTCAGTAAAGGTGCGTTAGCAGCGTTGGATAGCGTAAGCCGCGTATTTGAGTGTCAACACAGGTGTCGGATGTCCTCACTTTATTCGACTTGTGATGTCCGGCTGTTTTTTGGAGTTTTGGAGTACGGGGAACTGCAGAACCTTCAGAGGATGATGTAACTTTAAAAAAAGTCATATTTACTCCTTTATCTCTTTTTTAAAGATAATTTGCCCTCTCTCTCTCTCTCTCTCTCTCTCTCTCAATCTGTTTTTCTTCGTTTTTGTGCGTTTGAGTAGTTGTGGCGTGTATAGAGCTTAAGAGCTCTGTCTGTTGTCAGCGCTTGTCTGAAACATGACGGCTTCATACAGCGACGCCGTCCATGAAGGGCCAACCCGCCAGCCCGCCGTGAAGGTGAAGTGCAGGGCCAAAGTAGAAAAATACTGCTTAGCGGCAAGAGGTGGTTGGATGCAGCAATCTGCTCGCTGCGTCCCGAGTGAATAAATCGGTGGGTATGTTTTAGCAAACAATCAACGTGGCGAATGATATCGTTCTGAATGGTCTACTGACCCCGGTTTTACCTTTAAGTACCCCGTCTAAGAAAATCATCCTATCAAACGTGCCCCCGTTCTTAAAAAAACGAACAGCTTAGTCAGGAACTTTCCTATTTTGGAAAAATTGTCACCCATCAAAAAGTTCACCTTTAACCAGAGACTGAAACATGTGATCTCGTACCGAAGAGTAGTGCACATGGTGTTAGAGGACAGGGAAGAACTTGAACTGTCCATTAAGTTTGAAATTGCTGGTTTTGACTACACTGTGTATGTGAGTTCTAACACAGACATGAAGTGATTTAGGAGTCGGCAGGTTGGCCATCCCATTCTGTTTTAAAGTCCTCTAAACAATATGCAGTGCCAAACTCCAGTGATCTAAAGAACTCTGAGCCAATTGCCAATGTTCTAAAGAACATGCAAATAAATGTACATGGATATGACACTGCTGGGCCTGCTGTGGCCATTACCCCTACGGCTGCAGCTCACTCACTAGTGGACGAATTAGCTCCTGCCCTAGAGGTTAAGAAGGACCGGACAGGTATGTCCACTGCTAGTAATAACAAAAGAAGTGTAGAGGCTCTAGATGTACCTGCATCGGCCGTATTTGAAATGCCAGGGAAAGTAGAAAGGCACGATGTAGTGGAACTGGGGCAAATTGAAGAGGCTAGGGTAAACTAAATTGCATAAACATTCCCAAAGTGAACACATTCCAATATCTAACAATCTAATTGACCTTTCTTAGTTTTATCACTGTGACAACCACCAGTCTAAAGATCACAGAGTAGTTGGAAACGTTCAATATCCTCCGGACAGGGTAGAAGTTAAAAGGCCTAAACATGCTTTGTTGTACTATAAAGCCAATGGGTGAGAGATTTATTTTGTTATCTGCAAAGATGCACACCAGCTGCACCTACTCTTGAAGCTTGGCTTAGAGTATTCGCTGCCCAAAGCGTATACATTTGGTTGGGTTTTTTTTTTTGGTCATTTAGCAAGCCCTTTTATTCAAAGTGACTTACAAGTACCCAACTTAATAGTTAATGTCAGAACACAGCATCCCTGGAACAATGAGGGCTAAAGGTCTTGCTCAAGAATCCACATTGGTAGCTTCAGCAGATCTGGGATTTGAACCCACATCCCTTAGAATGCTGGCCCAACACCCAAACTACTGAGCTATCATACACGTTTAAACCGAGAAAAATAATAAGAAAAATAAAATATTAACAAATGAGCAAAAACAATAGGGTCTCGAGTTAATGAAAGACAATGAATTGTGCATATGACATACCTTGGAGTCATTACAATTGTGGTTTTTTTAACAGGAGAGTATTGCATTAAAGACAAGCAGGAGGACGGTGTACTACACTCTTACCTGTCGACACCTATAAAAGGCCACACCTTACAGAAACATGGCGCACGTCGAAACCAAAGAAGACAACGATACAACAACCGAAACCCCACAAGGACACTGCTGTAAGAGAACCCGAGACAAATTTGAAAGTGTGGGCCAATTTTTTTAATACGTAATTATCATTGAGGAGAGAGAACAAACGTCGACGAAAAGACCGCCGGGTGTCACTGACATCTACCTATAGACACACAAGCAAACCCAACCGCCAGCTCCCATAGGGATTTTATTTTAGTTCACATTTTAATTGAATAAAGGAAGCTTACCGTGAGTTATAAGCAGCAGGACTAGACATACTGTGGAGTAACTGATGGCGGAGTCCCGCTCCATCTCGCCCGGCTGCAGTCCGCTTGTTGAACGCCAAAACTCGCTGCGGTTAACCGGCGTCTCGACTCGTCGCTCCCACAAAAAAGCTCCTTTAAGAAGTTTTCCTAAAACCCTCTGAATCCTTCCGCAGGGCAATTTGCGTCTCCCGGCGATACTTTTTGGTCGTGTGAGGGTAAACCAAAGTTTTGTTACGGTAATATGACTACGGCTTCGAGAAACTACCGCACCGGCTTCACCGTCACAGGAGCCAGAAACACAGAAACCCGAGCTGACGGCGCTGCGCCCTTATATACCAGTGGATGCTCTCGCGCTCCTCCGCCGCGTGCTGATCGGCTCTGACCGAAACTCCCTGCGAGCGCGACTACTGGGTTCAGCGGTCACGTGATGTGGGTAGGTGACGTCACACGCCTTGCACATTTAAACAGTTGTCCTGCGCCGAAAAAACACCGGGACTTTCCACAAGGTTCGTGGAGACGTTCTTAGAAACAGTTAGTTTTACTATAACTTAACCGAGAGGTCAGCAGAGGTGCGTTAGCAGCGAGTTATTTTAGTGTAAGCCGCTTATTTGGTGTCAACACAGGTGTCGGTCGAAGCCAAATTACAATATTTCTGACATTCTAACACAAAAGTCATCACAAATTTCACTAATATGCTGAATAAATGATTATTTTCAGTCCGAAAGGATGTGATTGTCAGAATAATGATATTAAAGTTATTAAAGGGAAGCCCACTAAGGGAAAAAAAGGATCCCAGAAATTTGACATTGATGATTCCATGTGTTAAAATGTTAGAAATTTGTAACACATGTCCGATCTGAGTGAAGTTACCATGTTTTCCATGTGTCCACGTGGGTTTTGTCCAGGTTTTCCGGTTTCCTCCCACAGTCCAAAAACACATAGGTAAATTGAATGCTCTAAATTGCCCTGTATAATGTGGCTAGTGTGAGTGAGTGTGTGCCCAGCGATGGATTGGCGCCCTGTCCAGGGTGCCCAGCGCCCGAGACGTTCTCCCCTGGATGGGCATGGGGAACCCCACCCCGCAACCCTCATTAAGGAATATGCGGAAGATAATGAATGAATGAATGAATGAATGAATGAATGTCGTTATACATTTAAATTTACATAAAGTTTGCAAAATAACAAAGTTATTCGTTGCACACTCTACACAAACAGATTTCATGTATGATTTAAATAATTTCATTTTACAAGAAAATGTGTTTGCCTTTAAAATTTTATGTAGGACTAATTGCTTTTTTGATCAGCCCTTAACTAACGACACGGCACACAACATAAATCACAGCACAGCTGCGGACACCCCGGCCGGTGGAACTGTGGTGGGTGTCCCTTATTTTCATTTCTGAAAGGTGACAACCCCAAGCCACACCATGCATGACTGTGGAAGACAGCATACATTGGATAACTAGAAAAATGAACTTGTTTAAGTTTAATTACTTTTGGTAGAGAGCAAACTTTATTTATTTATCACATCACATTATCTTCCGCTTATTCCCCATATACATTCAGGGGAGAACCTTTCAAGTGCTGGGCAGATACAACCAGAAGAGTGCACCAATCTATCGCTTGGCACACACTCGCACACAGACACACACTATAATGGGGCAATTAAAAGCAGCCAATTCACTCTGAATCCATGTTTTTGGAAAGGAAACTGGAGAAACCAAAAAAAAAACACCTGGACACGGGGAGGACATGGAAAGTCCACCCAGATTAGAAATTTTAAACTGGATCCCATCACTACCTGCCGCTTTTTAATTTATTATTAATAATGTCTACTATCTAACTTCTTGTTATGAATAGTTACTTTGGTAAGGTGCTATTTTTGGATGTGGCAGCTCAGAGTTTAGTGTTTAAGAGTTGGTCGATCAGTCTCATGGTATTGGGTTCAAGTTGGAATACTTGCATGGCTTTTTGGGAGCGGGGACTAAATTTCAATTGTACTAAATTCCAACTGGGATGGGAAATTACAAAGTACTACAAATAGCTCCACATGATCGATCTTAAAGCTGCATATATTTCTTTAACAATAAGGCCACAATATGGCTGTGCTTTTTAAGATGCTCCTGTTTGCTCACACACGAATAATCACTTCATTTCATCTTACCTTTAAAAATCCAATCTTCTGTCAGCTAATATATCTCTCATACCATCTTATACTGAATAATACAGAAAATCAAAAGCCCTTGAGGGTGTTACATGTCATATTTTTATATAATGTAAAGTTTGGGTGATATGATTTCACAGGAGAAAAAAAAATATTGATTGAAGTACAAAATCGGGGGGAAAAAAACACAATTTGTTCAAATGAGTTTAAAATTCCTAAGTCACTTTGATTTTCTTCTTCATTAAAGTGTCAGTGTGTTTTGAGGGCCCTGAAAGAAAATGATATGGCCTTCAAATACAAGCATATTGCATTAAAAACACCACACTACCACGTGTTGAATACAATCTTTGGTGTGTGAGCAACGCAGCATTAGGATTTGTAATAAGAACCGTTTGAATTGACACTTCATGTACATTGAATATCAAAAGGTGGCGGATAATTACGGACTTTTTACATTTAAATCGCATGAATGTCTCATGTTAACAACTTAGTCTTGTGAGTGTCTCGTAACTCAGTAAACAAATTAAGTTTACTGAATAAATGTCTTATGATAACAACTTGTAAAGCTTCTGGTTTAGTTAAAAATATCTCCAACATACACTCTCTGACCTCATTAATAAAAAATACTATACCAATACTTGATAGAGCGTCTTATTTTTGGTCTCAATGTTCAACATATGGCATTCTTTTCAGCACATTTGTATATTCGTTCTGTCGGCTTGACCCAGTCTGGTTATATCTATTAATTTTTTTTTTTAGAATTAAGGTATTTTGTATCAAAATTTATTACAAGAAATGTTTTCTTGGTGCAATAAGAAATAACATTTCTGAAATTGTCCTAAAATTATCAATTTAGGAATATTATTTCTTATTGCACCAAGAAAACATTCCTTGTATAAACCTTTTGTACCTAAAAACTTAGTGTGACACAACAAGTGTGTGTGTGTGTGTGTGTGTGTGTGTGTGTGTGTGTGTGTGTGTGTGTTTTAACCAGGCCATCTGGTACCAATAAGCCTGCCATGGTCTGCATCACCAACAGGATATTTTTTCCTAATGTTTACATTACCAGTAGTCGCATAATTGTACATATCCCTGCTG
>JAOUQT010169224.1:0-18331 GCA_025769995.1 Xyliphius kryptos
TATCTATGTACATTAACAAAGGCTTATGGCAAATGAATACTTTTAAGTGGCAAATGAAGACACACCCAGGACACAACACCAATCAATGGCTGGGCACACACTAACACACACACTATACAAGGCAATTTAGAGGATTCAATTTACATTGAATCCATGTTTTTGGACTGTGGGAGGAAGCCGGAGAACCCGGAGAAAACACGGGAAGGAAAACATTGCACATTGCTCTTGTAAACAAGTGGAGATATTTCACAGTGAAAAATATTGCAAAAATTGAAAATATTGCACAAAGTTACATTATTGGTAGATAGGAGAGAGAAAGAGCTGTTATTGCGACTGGACGTGCGGCCAATTTGTAGTTAGGAAAAAAAGCAGGACAATAAGTAAAGAAGGGGAAAAAAAAGCAGAATAAGGGTGGCTCTTCATCGTGCGTATCCCATGGGTTACATACAGTAAAGTGCAGGATTAACTCAAAAAAGGTTGTGTCTGGGGTGTGAGTTGTTCTTGTGTTATAAACCCTTGTCAAGAGTGATTACAGATGTTATTACATCACAGAACTAAAGCAAATCAGGATCACGTCTAGAGCCACACAGTGACAGAACTGGTAGTGAACTATTAACTGTCGGGTCTGCAGTCCATCACAGTCCAAGGTCATGCGGTTTTGCAAGTACAATGGCACTATGGACAGGGTAGCTCATTATAAAGCAGCCTGCTTATACGTGGGCCACCTTGTAGTAAAGTTCTATAACAGAGTGATTAATGAAGAGGTTTTGTTATTTCAGAACAGCTTTTATATAACAAATGCATTTTTAGCCAGTCAATCACACTCCTCATCAACCATTTGCTTTCTTGCTGTACATATAAATACTCACAATTGTTTAATATCTAATACAGTGTTTTGTATCTAGCATTATTTCTGCCTTCTTCAGTTTGAATGTCAGTAATGCTCTTTTCTACATGCAGCACACAGCAGGAGATCTCAGATGCATTCTCGTTTATTCTTTTCTTGCCACACTTTCTGTCTGATGATTAGTCAACAGAATTCCTGAACAGTGTGTTACAGGTGCCATGGGCACCTGATTAATTTAAGTTAATTACCCTCGTTTAGTGTCCTTGTTTAGTAATTATTGGTGGTGTCTGTTTATTGGTTTATTTTCTGTCATGTGGTCTTGTTCTCTTTGTATTTAGTTCTGTGCTTCCCAGTCCTCCGTGTATGTCCACGTTTGTGTCACCCCGCTGTTGCGTATGCCTCTGTGTTTTTTGGTTTGTGTTAATAAATTCCCCCCGCTTGACTCACTGGTGTTGCCTGGCTCCCTACGGCGTGTTTGTGCGCTTCGGTGCTGCGCATGTCTATGCGCAGCCGAGTTTTTGAGGCGTGAGCGGAGCGTGACAGTGACTTGAAATGATGGCATGTGGAGAACTAAGGAAAACACAAGGATTAAATGAGAAAAGACAGGTAGAACCATGCACAAACTTAGCAGTAAGAACACTCAAATGATTAAGAAAGGTAAGATCGCAAATTGAACCAATAAACTTATTAACTGAAACGGTGACAGTGCTAACAAAACAGTAAGGAGTCCACAGTAAGGTGTCGATGGTCCCTGTACCCTGTGCGAATTAGACATTACATATACAGATTCTCACTGCTTTAGTGAATCTCTTGAATCCCTCTGTAATTAAAGTCCTATGCCTTGACCTGTTATACTTACAAACCTGTAAATATACAAAACCTGTAATCAACACACCTAAAACAGTAAGAAATAATTTTAATTAAAAGTAAATCCATTGCTATAAGATATTTAAACAATTGTCATGCTTGTATTTACATGGATCAGAGTGAGCAGGGTTTTTTTTAATATAATTCGTGTTTCTTTTCTTATAACAAACAATTACGATTTTGTTGGAATCCTCTGTGTCAAGTCTATACACCAAGCTACCCAAAGGTTTGTTGCAATGTATTATGACAGAAATCTACCTCCAGGAGCTGTTACAATTACAGTCTCCTTCCTGGCTGGGTGGGCAGACAGCCCAGCTACAGGCTAAGAAATGACACTATATTTTCACCAAAGTCTGAGAGCCATCGCTACTCAGCTACTAAGATGCTGTCTTCTACGACAAATCAGTGTTGTCAAAGGACAGTAATTAGACAGGTTGTATATACTGAATAGCTTTATCTCACCCAAGGATAGATGTTCACCTGTGTAGGAGCCCCTTCATTCCCAGACATTATTATTAACACCAATGTATTACATTTTTCTGAGTCTCAACTTGCTCACCGCTCAAGGCGTAAGAAAATCACATACCACTTGTTCAGTGAGGTAGAGTGGGTGTAGAAAGAAAAGCATGGACTGCTTCACTTTTGATTCGTCTTTAGGAAGTACTCAGATTTTAACACACACGAACTTGATTTTTGTCATAAAGTTTGAAAAAAAGCCAAAATGTCTAGCTGTAAACTTTTATAATTCAAATTTGCTTCGAGGGCATTCAGAGAAACGAGGGTTTAATATATGTTTATGGCTCTCACATTATTTCCTTTCACTTCTTCTTATCTTTAGACCTTCAGGACTAGCTGGAAGTCCAGTCATCTCTGATATCTCTTTGATTCGGTTGTCCCCTCATGCTGCAGCTACAGGCGAGTCCCCATTCAGCCCACCACACACCTACGTTAATCCCCACATGGAGCCGTATCTGCGATCGGTCCACAGCAGTCCTACACTATCTGTCCTTTCAACAGCTCGAGGCCTCAGTCCAGCTGATGGTAAGTGTGTTATGAACATGGTGAGAACATGGTTCATTTGAGTTGATCAGCACAATGGAAACTGTAAAGATGTAATGACCTACAGCTGTCATTATGAGCCTACAACACACTGGTATTAAACCAGGAGTATAAATAGAGTTTAGATTTATAGCAAAAAGGAAATGCATTATGTGAGTAAATCAACTTCATTTTAAAGAGGAAGAGGTCATCTTCCTATCCATCACAAGCAAAGACACTTTGCAATGTGCAAGTTTACATTAAGGTTCACATTCTGGAGTTCTGCTGTGATAATTAATCTTTGCAAATATAATTTAAAACCATTTTAGGACCTGCACTTATATGGAATGTGGGAACAAGTATGAAAGCATGGATAGATATAAAGAAAACATTGCCAACTAAAATTTCCTCACATCTAACCTCTAGTCCTGATAGCTGTTCTTCCAACACCGTTAGAATAACTGTTTAGATGAAGGTGGTTGGATCACAGATAAATCACCTTCTACGGTCTGTTGACAGTAATGGTGCTAGGCTTTTAAAGTAAAATAAGCAACACATAACAGATTGCATCACTTATTACCATCAAGAAAGCAAAGTAAATGGAGGAAATAAAACATGAATGAGAAAACATAAAGTAACTGAACTGACTGAAAACAAAAATAGTTTGAACTCCATAATAGATCTCATTTAGGATATGCTTGCTTTTTTATTACTGTGAACGCCTTAGATACTAACTATCAATATCCACTCTGGACGCAATGAAAAAAGACAGTACAGTTCCCAGACGACTTGTTAGACTCCCCTGAGGGCTTCTGCGGGCCAGACTCAGCCACACTCCTTAATACACGAACTCTAAAACTCTCTTGAGGCGGCGGGCTGCAATACGACAACTGTGGAGAAAATAAATACCCTTGTTCTGTGGTGGATTCAGCACAAAGCACAAGTCTGTTCTCTTTTACCATGCCATGGCTTAATTGTCTCTGATAGATCATATGTGGCAGAAATGGCCCAGCTAGAAACAAGCAGGAACTCCCTCCTCCTCCTAAGTGAGTGGACGTGAACACGGAGACTGTTCATTCAGCATGCATGTTGGAGAAAAGGGAATGGGAGTAAGGACTGTGCTAATGGTTATACAAGTAGTCTAAAAGAAAAACAAGTATTCCTATATGTATTGCTATATTTGTACTGACATCTTTACATCACGGCTTACTATGTGCACGTGTTAACACAGCCTTTATATCAACATTATGGAGGCGCTGAAGGGACGCCCTTACACGTATTTATGATGGCAAAAGTAGCGACTAAACAATTTTACTTTTTTTTTCCTTCACCCTGTACAAACTGCATCTATCAACTTATATTTTTCTTTGTTTAGTGGCACATGAACAACTTAAAGAGAGGGGACTTTTTGGTCTTCCTCCACTTCCTCCCGGAACCAACCCTGCTGACTACTATCATCTGATGACTAACCATCGTAGCCCTTATGGAGAACTGCTCATGCAAACAGGGGCAGCAGCTGCAGCCGCTGCTGCTGCTGCAGCACATCTACCAGAATACATAAGCCCTGTGGACAGTAAGTAAATCATCTTGTAATATATTCAGTAAATAAAACAAATAATTTAATGAATAAATAACAATATGAACATAAGATCACAGTTGTAAAAATTGGTTTTCAACTTTCAATATAATCACAGTGCGAAGTAACAGCCTTGTAGGTACTCTGACCCTGATGTGACACTGGAGGGGTCTTGGGTTTGATGGCAATATCAAACAAACCATTGAATTTAGTGAGTAGTGGGTGAGAAGCAGGTCATTTTGATAGAATATCATAATTCTAAATTTCAGTCTTGCAGGTACTTGGGAAGTGAGAAAATTAGTGATGAGTGAGTACTTTGAGAACAGTGAGGGCTTTGCCTTGTAAATGTAATTAAACGTCTCATAATTTTAACAGTAACACAAAATATCAGAATAAAAACTGAGAAAACTACATAAATTGAGTGATAAAAATTAATTAAAAATATTTTTTTTGAAGGAAATAAGTATATGACCCTTTACTAAAACATAATTTTACAAGACATTCCTTGTATTTTTAAAAGGGTTTGCACACACTTCAGGAGTAACTTTGGCACACTCCTCTCTGCAGATCATCTCCAAATCCTTAAGGTTTTTAGGCATGCATTTGGAAACACAAAGCTTCAGCTCTCCATTGATTTTCTAAGGGATTAAGATCAGGAGACAGGCTTGATATGCTACTTATGGAGAAATTCCCTTGTTTTCTTGGTTGTAAGGTTTGGGTCGTTGTCATGCTGGAAGACCCTTTCACGAGCCATTTCAGTGCCCTGGTGGAGGCAAGGAGGTTGTCACCCAAGATTTTGTGATACATTAACCTGTTTATCTTCCTGTCAGTTGAAGTTGGTCTGTGCCCTTAGAACATCGCCAAAACATGATACTTCCACTATCAAGCAAATTGTTAACAATGTGGACAGAGGGGAAAATGAGGAAAGCAGTATCAGTATCAGTTCACAATTGAGGTTGCCATAAATTTTGTTTTTGTATTTCCTGGCTTTACATGTTGTTTATTTTCTTTTCCATCAAGCAACACTGGTTTCATGTTAGTCCTACAAACATATTTATACTTCTTTAGCCAACTTGGCACATTGGGGTATTTCTCATTGCTACTGCAATCACTTCTCATCTACTAATCAAACAAGACCATAATGAGATGGTCATAAGAGGAGCTACCGCTGAGGCCACAAATCCTGTGCCTCCATCATGCTTTCTGGCAATAGTTTGTGGAGTGAAGCCTGTTTGCACTAAAAACACCCGCAAACACCAACACAGCACACAGCCTTTTCCAACAACATGCCTGTCTATGGCTTCATATACTGGGCAGTTTGATGTGGTTTCCCTTTCGGCACTCACCCATCCAGGGCTCTCCGGGCTACCCACAGACACAGGGATCTTATTGAATGAGAGTGCCAGCTAATGGCCTGGCAGCCAAACCCCTAATAAAGAAGGCTGTTCAGTAGAGCGAGGACCTGATAAATATGCAGCGCACAACCTGCTGTTTGTTTTGGAATTGGGGCTCTGATAAATTCATATGCATATTTAAAAATCAATTTCTGTAATAATAAATTCAGTGGACCCACCACAAGAGCAAAGTCCTTGGTGACCTCCAAGTACTGCTCTTGTTTTTTCCAACAACTCTTATTTCAGTGTTAGCTTGCCAAAGGAGAGGGATTGAGTGTTACTGTAAATGCTGTTTTTTACTGTAAAAATAAGCCATGCACACATGGAAAGCTTTGTGAACTGTCATTAAAGTCAAAATGTTCTACAGAAGTATTAGAGGGGCTGCTTTCACTGCAGTGGAACATAATAGGGCATTAACTGGTGCACTGAAACAACAAGTTAAATTAAAGTAGGTTTCGTCTAAAGTGGATAAATTTACTGTGTTCATATTATTATTATTTTTTTTTATCTGTAAAACTTGCAGTTCTAGCACAGCCTCGTTTTGCTGCACCAAAATTTAAGACCTGAGGTGTAAATAATCACACACAATTGAAATACAAGGTGGGGGTTAGGATGAAGTCCTTGGTCTTAAGACTTTTAGAACATTCAGTTCTATTATATACAATTAAGACAGAATGATATGAATCTTAACATTATTTATGCATTTACACACCTCATACATTAGTTTTTATATTAGGTTTTAAATGCTGAAAAAAGTAGATTGTGCTCCCACGAAACTAAATGTTTGTAAATAAAATAAGTTAGCACTGAGCTAATTGTGCCAATTAAATGCTTCGATGCAATGCCAAGTTTGTGCTCATGCAAATGCTAAGTGCATAACGTTAATTACAGCCATGGGCCTAAAAGGGCAACAGACAGAGAAAAAACACAAACACTGCTAAGCACAATACACAACCCAAACCAGAAGAGGGGTTTCCACCCTGCAGCAATGTACAATTAGGGCAGAATGTGTGGCAACTGACTCTAGTGCATGTACTTTGGTATTTTCAGTATTCAAAGAGCTCAGGCTTTAAGTGTCGTCTTTAATGCCGATTTAACTGTTTAAAGGTTAAATTTACATACAAAACTAAATATTGGAATGATTCACTTAGGTCATTTATTGACCAGTGGTCTGTTTCTTTTGGCTATTCCTTCCTCACTACACTGAGGGACAAGTCAAGAATGGTGTCTCTAACTTAGAGGCTTTCAACAGAATACTAGTTGATCAGGAAACGAAGAGTAGTGGCGCTTATGCTGAACTCATTGGTGCAGTGAAATCAACAGGGGACTGGTCTCCCACAATAATACTGGCTGCCAAAGCAAACGTCTGGTGTCCGGCTGCAGGCTAAAACCTGGTGTTGAGAGAACAGAGATATTTTAGCACAAAGAAGGAGGTCAACACAGCAGTATAGCTACGAAAGCCTGCATATTACACATCTAACGCATACATTGACACAAACAAAAAACCTGCTAAGGAGGATGCTAAAGGTTGAATCAAATCCATTGCATTCTCCTCTCCAAAATTAGCAGTCTTAGACAGCTTTAACAAAAATAAAACAATTAAAATTAAATAAAATCAAGGTTTATTTGTCACAAATGCAGGGTACAGCAAGCAGTGAAACGCTTTGAAGACTGCCACCACAAGTATTTCAGATACTTCAGATTATGAATATGTAATGAAGTATGTTAAGAAAAATATATTACAATAATACACAAGTTAGAAAACCTTTACAAATAGAAATAGTAAAGTGCACACTGTGCATCTATGTGTGCAGGTTAATGCCGTGAAATGCAATGAAATTCACTTGAGATATAGTTACTTTACTGACAAAAACAATGCTGCAAGATTTGGTTTAGTGCTTTTACAATATGCTTATATATTATTATTTGATGTATTGTTACAGTGTGATTCAAGGGGATTATTTCATGGCTGATATAAGAATCTTCTATATATAAACAAACATTTGCATTAATGGCCACACCAACAGGCCAGTCTCACATCCCTGAGAAACCACAAAGACATTGCTTATAATTGTTTGTTACACAGCTATAAACCAGAAACGCCAAATGCCTTTTGTAACAAACAAAGGATTTCTGCCTGGCAAGCTCTGCATAGCTGGTACTCTGGCAGCTCGGCCACAGGAGACCAGTGGTACAGACCAGTGGCAAGACCCAAAGGGACAAACAGGATTATAACCGATGAATTACATTTTGAATAAGCACAAACATCCCTGTTAAAGCAGCGCAGCAGATGCCAACAATAAAATGTTTTTTGTAAATGTGCAGGGTCTGTAATTTTACAGCCACATATCAGACCAGCTTCCCAATTAGAGCGCCCCCACCACCACCTGTTCCCCCAGGGGCTTCAAGGCTTGCTTAGTTGTGCAAGGCTCCCAAAAAGCCCATAGAATTTCACTTTAATGTCTTCGTTAAAAAAAAATGGAAAACCTTAAATTAGAGGCATACCACCTATAAAAACAGCATATCATAGGGTGCATGGACCTGTGTGACCCTGGGCAGTCTAGGCACAATTTCATCTTGACACGGGAGGAAACAATCATTTTAACCACTCTTCAATAAATGCCTCTAGTGTAACTTTAAATTTACTACATTTTGGATATTGGCAGCACAGGGGCTTAGTGTTTGTCTCTCAGCACTGAGGATTCATGGTTTGAATCCCCAATCTGGGTGCTCCCCGTGGTCTCCCCGTGTCTGCATAGGTTTTCTCCCACAGTCCAAAAACATTGATTCAAGATAAATTTCACTGCTCTATATTGCCCCATATAGTCCATGTGTCTGTGTAAGCGAGTGTCCTGGGTCTATCTGTTAAGTGACTGAAATGTTCTACCCTGGATGGGCATGGAGAACCCCACCACCACGACCCAAGAAGAGAATTAAGGAAAAGATAATGAATGAATAAATACATTTTGGATGTTATTGCTTTAACACCGAATCAAAGGTAGGTTTTTGTGTGAGATTTTTATAAACTTTCTATAAGAGACACTTTTGGTGTTGCCACCTTATAGTATTGACTGGCAGTCATATGCCAAAATTCTATTTTCCTCATGTACATCACCTGTTGAGCCACGGTATGCACACACACACACACACACACACACATTGCTTGAAGCCATTTACAGGGAGTTTTATTTCATGTGTGTATTATATAAATAATTAACACTATGCAACACCCTACTCTTACTTTCTTTCAAATATTTTTCTTTAAAGCATTTGTATAAATATCATTTTACCTTATTGGAGCCAAGTTCAAATATTTGGTTCTTACATATACACTGCCTGGCTGAGGAAAAGTGACGATTTGGACTTTTGAGTGTTTTGATCTGCTTCAGTTGGTCAGCCTCAACAAGTTTATGTGGCTACAAAATGAAGTCAGTGGAGTATCTGAATATACTGAATGACTAGATTTTCCCATCAATAGAAAAGTCTTCACTGATTACTTGGACATGTTATAGGACAACATTGGCAAGATTCGCAAGCCTCAAATTATGACAGTGGTGCAGGCACTATTTAATCTTTTATTCCTTGATCTATCCTTTTAATTTTTTTTTTTTTTTTTTTTGCAAGAGAACAGATTTGTTGGAATGGTTGAAATAATGTTTGTACAGGGAGTGAATACAATAATACCACAAATAAGAAAATGTAATTAAATTAAGCGCTGTGCTGTGTATGAAATATAATTGTATTATGTAGGGGCCGTTCATAATAGCAGATACTTATCATTTTCGAGTCAGGCATGATGTTGACATCTGATTATAAAGAATCCAAAGCTATTTTAATTGGGACATTTAAAAAGAACTGCAAGACCATGAAAAATAACAAGTCAGCTGTAATCCTGTTTTTTTCTCCAAAGCAGGCATGGTCCACCAAGGTGTAGTTCATGACCTGTTCTAATGTCTTTTCGCTTTCATTATGTTCTGAAATTTAAGTTGTTAAATTGCCTCTATTTAGCATGATGCAGGTCTGGTAAGATTGGTATCAATGTAATTACTATAAATGACTGGACTGATTAGTTATTTAGTGAAGCAATGTGGGAACGATGCAAATGATAAAGGAAGGTGAACCTGCCTTCTTGCCCTAAATTTCCCCTCATACCCAAAGTAGTATTTAAAATCAGCGGAAGGAGAAAAATGATACAAAGCGCGCACTAAAGTTTTCCTTTTGTCTCCTCCCACAGTGTCCCGCTTCCCCAGCCCCAGGCTGACACCCAGGCTGAGCCGAAAGCGAGCGCTCTCCATTTCTCCCATGTCAGATGCCAGCATCGACCTGCAGACCATGATCCGCACCTCTCCCAACTCGTTGGTCGCCTACATCAATAACTCAAGGTCCAGCTCCAATGCAAGTAGCTCCTATGGACACCTGTCAGTTGGGGCAATTAGGTACAGGAACTTTTATACCTTTGTAACCTTGCTTTCAATAAATCCCTTTTAAAAGCCCTCCCTAATTTCAATTAGTTTTGACAAACGCTCATTTCGAACCTTTTTTCTTTCTTTTTGTTGCTGATCAGTCCCTCATTCCACTTTCCTCACCCCATCACACCGGTGGCATATCAGCAGCTGTTGTCCCAGCAAAGAGGGCTGAGTGCATTTGGACACACCCCTCCTCTGCTGCAGCCCCCTCTGTCCTTTATCAGTCGCCAGCAGCCCCTTGGAGCAGCCACAGCTCAAAGCACCAGCAGTCAGCCCAGTTCTGAGGCCAGTCAGGTGAGCCGGATTATTCTGAATATACTTTAAGGACAGTTTGCACAGAATAGCCCTGCTTTTTGGGAGGTTTAAATCAAACAAATGTGTTCGTTTGAGGATTGCACATACATATTTTCACCAGTCATAACTATTGAAAATAAGCCAAAGAATCCCTCCCTTAGTCTGCAAAGTTGATCGTCCAAGTGTTGCTTCCACCTCCTTTATCATTCTCCTGTAAACATTATGGCTGCTCAGAATGTAAACTTCCTCCGACTCACTCACCCTCTCACATCATATCCAGACACCCACTAAATCCATTTTCATTCCATTTCTGTTTCACAACTCTAAAGCGCACACACTTCAGCAGTGATGAGAAACACATTTCCCCTGCCTCCTAACAAAAACCTGTCAGTTATTGAGTTATGGGAAACATTGCCTTTCAGTCTTGGCTGGTTGGGTGGGATTTGGCATATACCCCCTGCCCCAAACTAAACTTGTCTCTATGAAGAAACATTGTGCTTGAAGAGTTGTGTGTGTGTGTTCAATTAAGAATTTATTGAAAGATAAAAGCCTGTAGTGCTGTCTCTCTGTGGGTTATAATTTCCTATTTTTCATATTTCCATCCAATGAAGGCACACAGCAGTCTAAATTGTTTAGTCTCTGTGGTGAGTCACTTTTTACAAGTTAGGATCTGGTGCATGATGCCATAGTGTTAGCATGCTGCAGAAATGCAGTGACTCACGTTTGCACATTTGGTGCATCCTCTTTCTTTCTATAACTTTCTATTTAATCTCTTTCAGAATGCTGGAGGAGACTCAGCCGTAAGCAGCACAGTTAATCCGATGATCACGAAAAGGTCAAAAGTAAAGACAGAAGTGGAAGGGCCATGTCCCATCTCCCCATGCTCTCAGGTATTTAAATTCTAAAGACCAAGTAAGACACTAATCTGGCCTTAAAATTGATTAGTCCATACTTACAGGACTCTCACCATTTGTTTTTGCTTATTATACTTTCTTAGGAATTTGAGTTTATAAACATATAAAAAAATGAATATTGTTTAAAACCCCCAAAAGAGTTGGTTTTTATATATGCATCTACCCACAGTCCACCTCTTAGGCTTCACATGGCAAACACATGGCTTGTACTGTCTACATTCCGTTATTTGCTGCTAAATAATGCAATTTCTTTGCAAATCTCTATCGAGCAAAGTAGGAAAAAGCTAGAAGTGGCCATAAAGCATTCCATTCCTCAACCACATTAGAGAAGGTTTGGGCCATTTAAGTTTAATGCTGGAGTCATTGTGACTTAAAAGCGTTGTAAATATTTCCAGACCTTAGGAATAAAGTGAGCTACAACACCTCTAGAAAGAAAAGTGCAGCAGTTATATGAACACCTGCAGTAGTTCTGCAAGAAAAAACTTAAGACATTGAGGTTCTTGTTTCTGCTTCAACTTAAGATCCCCACTGCAGAACTCAATGTAAAACAACATAGTAATTTACTTTAAATAACTGTAAATGTACAAAAAAGTACAAATATGTGTTTTAAAAAGCGACTAATACTTATAAAGTTCAGTTTCCAGCATAAACTATATATCAAGAACTTTCTCAATTAGAAGCACAATAAAAATTATGCATGGTTATTTGGGTCCACTGTGTTCTAATTTTATAACAGCACCTCCATCTGCTTTACAGGTCAGCACAGTAAAGTTATGTTGTTGGATGACCTAAACTTAAATTTACAAACCTGATATCCCCAGAATTCTGCAGTGCAAAGCCACTGATTGTGACCGTCATTTTTCTGTGTGAAATCTAGCTGAACAAAGGCTGGGATTTTAAAAAAACTGACTATGTGGCACTTGTCACAGGATCATGTAGAGCTGAGAGAGGAGCTGGATAAGGACGAGTGTAAACAAGAGCCAGAAGCTGTGTACGAGACCAACTGCCACTGGGAAGGCTGCTCTAAAGAATACGACACTCAGGAGCAGTTAGTATATGTAAGTGACACTGCTAAGGTTATAACATACAGTTTAATTCAGTCAGATGCATATGTTAAGGTAGAAACCATGTGGAATTTGTGAATTATTTCAAACTACAGCGCTTGAAGCAGTTATTTTAGCAGGAGCTTTTAAAGTGTGTTGAATGACATCACTAACAAGTCCTTGTGATAGATCTTGAATAAAACTAAAGATTATTCAACTATAAGTCTGTTATAATATAGACAACAATAGCTGGTAAAAAAAAATATTGTTACTTCTTAATTGGTTTATTTTATCTAATAATGCAATAAGGCATGCGAGAGTGTGCAACGTTGTGAATAAATCAAAGGAAAAATGTGTTGTTAGGCCCGATGTGAAGCAGAGTAGATACTTCTTACTTGTGATTTATTCACAATAATACTGCCTTATTGCTTTTAGAAAATGTTTACAAACATACTGTAAAAAAACAGGGTTTGATTCATGAATGCAGTTATTGAAAGTAAAATCGTTAATAAACTGGTCCTTTACAACATCATCTTGTCCAGTTTTTAAAGTGAACGCTTATTGCTGAGTAAAAGGTTTTCAGTTCCTCTAACTATCAAATACTGTCATCTAGTGACCAAATTACACTATGTAAGTTATAAAAAAAAACATTGGGAAAATAAGTGGTATTGGTATGTAGACATATTTCACGCGTGAATATAAAGCGGTGAGGGGTGTGCAATATTCTCAGTAATATCACGGCTGGACAAATGGCTAAGCCAATCAATTTTATGGACCATAACTACCCATTTTATAATTATATGTTATTCAAAGTTTTATGTAATCATCAACTCGTACATGTACAGTTTATCTGCCTTATATATTTTCATTGTTGTATTATGTATCTGAAGTTAAAATTCATTTCGGCTGGGAATGGCAGAGGAAAGCAGTGGTGTAAATGATCTTTTCCTGTTGCTGACACATGTGCAGTTAATGGGCACGCTAACACCCACAAAGGTGCAACCAGTAGTTTAAGAACCTTCTCATCTGACTAAGACACACCCACACATCTCTGTTCTCAGTCTCTTGACTATGACCTTGTCTGGGGCCCTGCAGTAAAATCAGTCTTCATACACGCAGTCCTGATGTTGCTTTGCCATGGAACCTCAGGCCTGCGTTCTATGATTAACAGCTCATGTTCCACACTATGACAGAAACACTTACAGCCAATCAGACTCTTCATTCAGGCTCGAACACTCAGAGCCTGACCGGCTTCTCATAATAAAGAGGGGGGTTAAAAGAGGTTTAAGGGTCAATGGCCTTTGGTTGTGCTTCCATTTCAACCAGCATAACATGAACAAGTCTGAACCAGTTTCGGTGCTCATACATGTGCAGCTCTTATTTTATCAATACTGTGAGGGATAGAATTTCTAAACAGCCTGTTTAAATAAAAACACACTGTGCTTTAAGTGGTTTCAGATGAGTAGTTGTTTTGAATGACATGGACTGGTTGTAATTAATCTGATTTTATCTTCACTTAATCCTAAAATGCGGGTTTAGTGTGGTAGATATAGAGAACATGTTAAAGTAGATGAATAAATTGAGTTATAGTGGAGGTTAATTCGCAATGTAAAATAATGTGTTCTGCAGCTTTGCTGAACACATTCAGTTTGGTATGAGTGCTAATGCTTTTTTCCAAAAAAACTGCTTTAATTTTTCTTTAAAAATTCTTTTAGACTTCAAAGTACAGTTTTAACCGTAGTAGTAGCATCAGAATCAGAATACTTTATTGATTCCTGAGGGGAAATTGAAGATGTTACAGTTGCTCAGATTGCATAAGTACTATATACTATATATATACAGCGTATCACAAAAGTAAGTACACCCACATATCTGAAAGTGATATACAGCATTTTCAAGTAAATTACAGCATTTTCACGCAGTGCCAGCCTATGAATGTATATTTTCTCAATTACAACAGATACAATCCTAACAATAACCCAAAGAAATAGGGATCATCACAGGAGATTCACTCAGGTATGCTAACAAAATATTTGCCTGGATTTTTACCCTCAATAGTAAAGAGGCACTTTACATTATTTTTTTGTAATAAAAATGTTTGTATGGGAGCAAAATTGTCATTTAAAAATATTATTTAAAAAAACCCAAATGTTATGTCATCCTCTACATTTTGGTGGCCCTAATTGTTTAGATCAGTCCATGAGTTATCTGTAGGTCAAATGTATTATAATATTGCATATGTATTATTTAACTAGCATGTAATAAAGGACATACTTGGTTTAGAATTCAAGATATTTAATGTGCAAAATGATATTTGCACTTTTATCTGTCAGTTGCAATTTAAAGATTTTATTTTTTTTTGCCTACAGTGTCTCTTAACAATTGACACAACTCTGTTGCAATTAGCAATTTAAGGTCCTTATATTTGTCCTCAAAGAATATGGAATATGGAAGCATAAATTGACCAAAGTAAAAACAAGAAAAAAGTTGCTGTGATAGATGTGGCAATGTTGGCTTGGCAGCACTTTGGAAAATCATTGTCACTGAACATACTCCACGCCGATTAAAAAATGCATCATCCCATTATCATGGAATATAAAAAATACATGAATGGTACACATACAGAGCAATTGCATACAAGCAATTTCTGTCATGATCTTCAAAATTTCAAAAGTGCATATCTGCTTTTATCATGTCAGTGCAAAAGATTTTGTAATAAGAGATAAACATTTTTTTTACTTCAGGTAACTACTGAGAGGCGGCCTCACATGCTCGCATCAGCGTAGTCCGCATATCACTAGTCCGCGTAGTCCGCATAAATCTTTGATAGATTTAAAGATGTGCATTTCTTTTGATCAATTCAATTTTGCCATACCATGTCCTGAATTCCAGTAGAAAGGACCATTATTAGCGTACTCTAAAAGAGTGGGTTAGACTGCGATGTAAAATAATCTTCTCTTTCTTTACAGCACATCAATAATGACCACATCCATGGTGAAAAAAAGGAGTTTGTCTGTCGCTGGGAGGAATGCTCACGAGAGCTGAAGCCTTTCAAGGCACAGTACATGCTGGTAGTACACATGAGGAGACATACAGGAGAGAAACCTCACAAATGCACGGTAAGTCTCAAAATGAAATAGGTTATACTTTATCTCCTTTTTCTTAACTCATCCCAGAGTATTATGCCATTTTTTAGTCCCAAAAAAAAAAATGTAATGCATTAATACTGAAGATTATGTTGTAAGCCTTGTTTTTGGTAAAAATGCGCGAAAAAATGAGTGTACGTGTCTAAGTGTTTTATATAACATGGCGTTTATGCCCTGAGCGTTAAATCGGTAGCCTGCCTTAGAGCATGGCTCATCTCTTACTGTTCTTTTTGTAGTTTGAGGGCTGCTGCAAGGCTTACTCTCGCCTCGAGAACCTGAAGACACATCTGAGATCACACACAGGAGAGAAGCCATACGTGTGTGAACATGAGGGCTGCAACAAAGCTTTTTCCAATGCCTCTGACCGAGCCAAGCACCAGAACCGCACACACTCTAATGAGGTCCATTTTCCTCTGTATCTTTATTAGCGTTCAGCAAGTAATTAAAAAGTTTGAAGCAAATATTATTTAAAAAATTCACTTTTAATACCATTCATTATTTTTGCAACTAGTATACTATGAATAAACTTACAGAATCCTTAGGAAGTACAATAACAATAAATTAAATGTTAATTCATTTTTTTATTCATTTTTGTAGAAACCTTACATCTGCAAGATTCCAGGTTGCACAAAGCGATACACAGACCCAAGCTCCCTCAGAAAGCATGTTAAGACTGTTCATGGACCAGATGCACATGTCACAAAGAAGCAACGTGGTGACGCTCCATCAAAACCACAACCACCTAAAGGAAGTGGAGAAAATGATTCCAGCAATAAGCATACAGGAAGAGGTACAGAGGGCTTTTCTGAGGTCAACAGCACTATCAAGGGAGGAGAGGACACATTACAAGTCAGATCAATCAAAACTGAGAACACAGTGGTGAGAACATTCATTTACTGTCTGTTTTATGCTCTGTAGTATAAATGCCTATAAGAATGCCTTTTCTATGCTTTGCTAACACTAATTCGCTTGACTCTTAAATGCATGTCTTTCTCTAACCCTTATGGACAGGCTTTATTCAGGTAAGCACAGTCTGAACCTTGTTTTTCATGCAACTCAGTGCAAAAAATGCATGAAAGTTTACTCATTTATTTTCATTGTTTGTATTTATTACTTTGAAAGCCATATTGATATAATTAAAGACAGCAGATCAAAGTTTGGCCTTTTCTGCATGTTATCTCATGTTCTCATTTACCAGTTGTTTCAAAAGTGAATAATACATTTCAGACCATTTTTCTTTTACATGTATCACAAAATCTGTAAAAACAGAGGCAGTCCATTTCATTTCGCTCACCATATTCTGTTCTGCTCTTCTGTTGCTAAGGGATCTGCTGGTTTCCTCTGTACTGCAGTGATAAAAGTCAACATCAAATTAATATTCAGAGACTTGGCCCGCTGTATATTTACTGAACAAAAAGCATCTGCAATTACACTTTGATCAAGAAATACTTTTTTGTTTAAACTTTGTCTGAAATGTTCTAGCTCATTTACATTACAGAAGCCTTTTAAGCCGAGATGCAATAGAACATCTGGGGCCATTATAAAAAGTACTACTGTATTACTATTCTCTTAGAACTAATTGCATCTGTGTACATCCAAGTGCACTTCAATTAAATATAAATAACATGTATTTCAGATGTATCAGTCCAGCCCTGGTGGTCAATCATCATGTAGCAGTGAGCCGTCACCGCTTGGTAGCACCACCAACAATGATAGTGGAGTAGAAATGGCTTTCCACAGTGGAGGCAGTTTTGGGGACATAGGCACACTGGATGATGCTCCTGTTGTTGATTCCACTGGTTCTCCTGGAACCTCAGGAGGAGTGGGACTTCAGTTACGTAAGAACAGAGGGATCCTTCTACAATTTGATCACATTAAGAAAGAAAAACTAAAGACTATGAGAGACTCTTGCGCTTGGACAACTGCAGCTCAAGTCCGAAATACCAAGTTGCCCCCCATACCAGCAGTTGGTAAGCGTGCAACTACAATACATGTACAAGTACACACAGATACACAGGCACGCACACACACACACACACACACACACACACACACACAAAATGTATGTTCCAAATTATTATGCAGAGCAGAGTTTTCAACCTTTTCATTTTTATAGAAAAAACAAAAAAATGGTCATTTGTGATATTATAAGCATTAGCAGATGGTTACAAACTGAAATCAAACAGTTTACAAGTTAAAACTTTATTGTAGGTGATGTTACACTTGCACATAGGACCCTTTGTTCAAATGGAGCTTCTGAACTCTCTCATCCATTAAATTTGTCAGGTTTTGGATGCTATATGCTACTATTGTTTTTTCATGAGGACAGAATATCCTCCCAGAGCTGTCACTTAGATGTGAACTGCCTTCCGCCATCATAGACACTCCTTTTGATAATGCTTCAGAGGTTTTCAATGGGATTAAGGTTAGGGAAGCATGGACGCCACACCATAAGTTTGTCCCCTTTTATGCCCATAGCAGCCAGAGATGCAGATGTGTTCTGTGCAGCATGAGATGGTGCATTATCATCGGGAAGTGCTATTTTAGAAATTTTACATACATTATGGAGGTCATCTTTCATGGGGAGAGAGATTGTCTTGAGATCCCTGAAGGGGTAAAGATGACCTCCATAATGTATGTGAAGTTTTTCAAATAGCATATCCTGCCATGTTTCAAGAAGAAGAACAGTGCATTCCGCAGCAAGATCATTTTCATGTATGATAATGCACCGTCTCATGCTGCAAAG